>JAODTK010005735.1:0-146283 GCA_026419785.1 Sclerodactyla briareus | reverse complement strand
GAATCTGAGTTCTACATAATTTCGGTTGCACAGTTGTCTGATCACATTGTTTTTTTGTTATGTCAGGTGACATTGACCTGACCCCAACCAGGGATCATTAAGTAGATAAACTCACGTTAATACATTATTACATAACTTATTTACATTTTGTCGGTGTACAGTAATACTTTTGACCTCGACCTCTTTGTCCTTGGACCTGACCCCAGAACAATAGTGCACATCTACTTTACAATGGGACTTTCATGCCAAGTTGAGTTCTCTATACTTCAGTTGCACTATGCAGTTATCGACATAACAAGCTATATACATATAGGGGGATATCTCCTCCCCCCCTCCCCACCCCCCCAAAAAAAACTATGGGGGAACATAATGTAAAATCCCCCACCCCCCTATGTTTGCGGGACTGGCGGATGATTCCCTTGTTTGCGTACCAGGTATAATACAGTAGTCCCATGAACAATGAATTTGTCAGGTTGGCAAATGTTTGGCTCCATACGTGTATCTAAAAGTGCGGTGAACATATGCGAAGGCCACAAAGAAATTTGGTTTCTGCGAATGGCTCGATTTTTTCTTTTCAATCAAATGCCCCGGGACAGGCACACCATTTCCCCCGACAGGATGTTCAAGCACATTTTCGAGACGCGGGACAACCTCACCCCAATTAGAAGGTAGAGGGTCCTACGTGGGCAGCGGAAGACCTTTAAAAAAATGGGTATGGTGAGAATAACCGCGCGAACGAAGGAATTGTAAGGATTGAACTTCGATCAGTTTTGGAAATTGGTTTCGTAAATTTGAGTGAGTGATTTATAGGTTACTGCCCATAAGACCCGGGATGGAACGTGCCGCTCTCTTTTGTTTTCTCCTTTTTTTTTGGGGGGGGGGGCGTCAGACAGAAATTTGTTGGATACTACTCATATACAAAACTGATGGTGGCGCGATCTGTAATGAATAAACCGAGACCGTTCCTACGAGAGCGTTTCTGAAATTAAAATATAGTCAATTTACGGAAAGTGCCTACAGCCATACGGCCCAAGAATTGCTGCTGTCCCTGCATATGGGGGGGGGGGGGGGGGTGGTGTGGGTATTGTAAGCGAAGATCCTTGGTACATTTTACGCGTCAACCGATGGTGGTGCGGATTGTAAGGCGTGTTTAACATCAGACATCAGTTCCTGAAGAACGTTAGTGGAATATTATCTTTGGGAAATTAATTGTCAATTTTTGGAAGTGCTTACTGTAGTACGGCCGGGTGTGTCGTTTCTGCATTCTGGGGGTCTGTAAGGCGAAAATTTTTCTTGGAAGCTACGCGTCAACTAATGGTCGCCCGAATTGGTGAGAATATAAACATCGACAATTCTTCGGGAACGTTTCTTGAAATAAAAATTTCGGAAATTTAATGCCAATTTTGGGGATGTGGCTTATTGCCATAACGGGGGGGGCCGGGAAGTGTCGTTTCCTGCATCTGAGGGTCGTTAAGGCGCAACATGTTTTTGTAAGCTACGCGTCAACGAATGGTCGCCCGAATGAGTGAGGAATAGGAATAAAATATCGACAATTTTTTCAGGAACGTTCCTTGAAATAAATATTTTGGAAATTTTTGCAACTTTAGGGTGTGGATATTCCATACGGCCCGGGAAATGTCATTTCCTGCAAGTGGGGGATCTGTGAAACTAAAAAAAAAATATTGTACATACGCGTCAACTGATGGTGATCCGAATTGTAAGGAATATCGATCAGTTCCTTTAGGAACGTTCTTTGAAGTTAAATTCAGAAAAAAAAATTTCATTGCCAATTCAGGGATGTTGCTTACTGCCAGACGGCCCGGGAAAAGGCCGTTCTGCAATCGGGAGGGTATGTAAACGAGGGTTCCCAGCCGGACGGCGGCTCCGCTAGAAGTGCGAACCTCGTATGCCCCCTCCCAATATTCATCACAAGAGCCACCCAGGGTGGGATCTCCATGGACGCCGCGAACCCCTCTTCGGCATACCACCACGAATAGACATAGTTTAATTAGAAATGGTTCCTGATCAGCAGAAGTATACAGCATTTCATTTTTGCTCAAAAGTGTAGAGACTGGTACTGTGGTCGACGAAAACTAGAGATCGGAGATCGAGACCCTTTTGAGGGTCCGGGAAAATATTCTCGAGTGGTCATTGACAAAATAAAATCGCGTTAATTGAAAAATCAAAATTAAAAAGCGCCAGTGCAATCGACTCGCAGTCCAGCTTTATATAAGAGTAAGGGTCTCTGCGTTGCGTTGCGTCACATCACGACAGTAGCCAGTGCGACAGCCAGACGAAAATCCGGTAAAGAAGCCCTGCTAGATATAAGGGTTTGCTCTGCGGCGCTCACCTATCTGTACATTTGACCTGTTGACGTTGTCTAATATTAATAATAATAGTAATATAATAGTAGAATAATAATAATAATAATAATTATAATAATAATAATAATATTATTGATCCCAACAGTCAGTTTCGATGCGCTAAACAGACCACAAAAAAAAAAAACCCCACAAAGGAAGGAGACCTAAAAGAAACAAATAACTTTCGGATTGTCAATAGTCGACGGAAATGAGCGAATTTGGAAATTTTGAATTGGTAAATTATTTATTAATGTTGGCAGCACAAGCAGACGCCATGTACATCTAAATGTTATTTTTGCCTGAAAGTCGAAATGTTCTATTTGTGGCATAGGAAGTAGTTCAGCCTCAGCCTCAGAGCACAGACAAGGCCTACCAAGAAGGTTATGTAATGTTTGATCCAATGCATACGTTGTTGTGTTATTGTACAGGGATAACATTACGCAATGTGTAAATGTGAAGTTTCACTGGGTAAGTACTGACCTGCCCTACTTCATGTAGTTTGCCTCACTTGCGGTGGCAGATTCGATGGGGGGTGGGGACAGCACAGACTGACAGGAGTTTACCTGGCCCAGCCCGCCACACACGCTTCCTCTTATTTATCATCCATCCATAAACAAGGGTAGATGCTGCCACGACGTGGACCAGATTTACCCAGCGAGTGATCAAGTGAAGAGCACTGTCTTGTACATGTATCTGGTTTGAATAACAAGCGTTGCCAAGATGGTAGTTCCCTGGGCTCACTAGATGGCAAGAAGACATATCGTCTGTACATTTGTCTCACTCATCAGCAGATACAATGACATACCGGGGATGCGCAAACAGGCCTAATACTTGGAGCTCTGGCCAAAAAATCCAACAGCAATGAATTCCCTAATAATATATATAATATATATATATATATATTAATATATATATATATATATATATATATATATAATATAATATATAATTTATATATATTATATATATATTCATTATATATATATAGATATATATATATTATATATAAGGCAACATATCGGTAGCTTCAAAGGAGATCACGTCATGGTTTATGTATTAGAGATGAGCCTGTTCAATAGACTATTATAGCTCTTATGGGAATCGTAGGAGGCTGGGGCGATAATACTTCTGTCAGTTACTGATTTTCGTTGTGTTTCTGAACAACAAAGAAGAAAAGAAAATTTCACCAACGGTGAGTTGACTCTGTCACTTTCAAGGTTCGAACAGGAAGAAACCGTGGTGAGACGGGTGATTTCGTTACTATAGCTCCATAGACTTGTAGTGAATTATGACAAAAATTCAAGGGCGATAACATTTAACGTCCACACACAATGTGATACAAAGAGTACGTCAATAATATTCGTTTGATGCCTCTGCTGGAAGAAATCGCTTCTAGGGTCATCCTCCTCAGCAGATGATTATCTTCGATTCCTTCACATCCCGCTCGCAATACAGAGAGCGACTATCATCGACGCCCCCAGTGTAAACCATCCAGTTGGCAGTAATACGAAGAGGAGTACTGTCCGATTCATAAAACGAAGACAACGCACACGACGTCAGAACCATACTAACTCGGTTTGGTCGCCCGGCACCCATCTACTGCCCGATTGCAAACGTTATACCAGACGACCCATGATATCCCCAGCTAGAAGTAGCTCCATGATTTGTAACGGAAATTGGAGCCACATGTAAATTATAAAAATAAAAGAGGAAAAGCGACAACAGGTGACTGACGCAAAGAGGAATGAGAAGGAGTACGTATAATGGAGGCAAATATAGACGTCGATAACTTGGAGATGTAGAGGATATCGGTTCAGTGCCGCACTCAGCAATGAGAATGCCGCGCCCATGAAGTATTCATCAGTCCTCTCAGGTGAAGGTTTTTACTGTTGTGGGTGATCCGCCATACGCTAGTACAGCAAGGGCGCAAAAATACCGTCCCTCTTTGCATGACCTCGGAGGAAACAGGACTGAGAACACTGATAAAGAAAGGTTGTGTATTTCTGCGAGGCATTGAATCTCACGGGTTAGCGAAATTGTATGCGGTTGTCAAGAATGCATCGGAAAGAAGGGTCCAACCGGCGTTAACAGTCAGCAGGCTCAGTTATAACAGTGATATTCCCGCGGCCAATGCGGGGGGCGGGCGACAGATACACTCCAACGATACGGAATAAAACATTCCAAGTAAACAAACCAAAGCCACTATCGCAAGTGGGTGGAAACTATTATTCCCTAAATCGAAGAAAGAAAGTCAGTTCTGCAGAAGAAGCGTAGGAAAGTGCGCCAAACACCGCCAAAATGATTTCTTTATGAAGTTTCAGTCGTTGATAGGCGGTATTGCATCAATGTGTTTGCTTGTTAGGATATTGAGCTAGAAGCTAATGTCCACGTTGTGTGCTTGTGAAAACCCGCACTTATACATGCTTTGGGTATGATTTAGGAGCCGGCTCATCGAATCCTTAAGCCGTGTATGTTATGTGGTACTACCGGGACCACAAGCGTTAGTCCTCCTTCTCTGCTATTTTAGCGCATAAATCAGTAGAGCACGTCATTCCGCGGGAAAGAGGCGAATGGTTCTGTTGGTTCAACGTCTCCGGAATGAAACAGAAAACACACCATTGTCTCTTTTCAGTTGCGCTGAGTAATTACTTGTTGAATCACTTGTCATTGCAATAACTAGGAGGATTAAGTATTATGTTTAGCATCGTACTCCTACACAACTAGGCATATTGACATAGACAGATTGTGGCAGAAAACTAAATCACTGTACTACTAAGCAAGATTAGTATGTGAAATCTTTTATATACATTGCGTTGTGTGAGATATTGAGATATAATGATCCAGAATATTTAAGGAGTACCGTGGATTTCCATAACCCACATCCGGTATGATTGCACGGTGCACGGAAGACTGCACGAGATTAGATTTAACAATCTAATTATTATATTCTAGCATGCTCACTCATCCATGAAGAATACCCGTATATCTTGGAATGCATATGCTCGGCCTCCCCAATAGAGCGATAAACCCTACAAAGCCGAGTGAGTTCGCCCTGTTCTCGCAGTCGTATAATCCACCTAGGTAGCAAGCGTCTGTTTATGCTACTTTTCACTGTAACATTGTCTGACGTTATTGTTTATTCAGATATGATGACAAGCAATTTGAGATCAAATTTATCCAAGGGTACTTTCCGCGTGCTTCTCAACTCTCATTCGGAATAATCCTTTTAAAATGAATCAAGATTTTTTGTTTTTCAATAGATAAATATTTAACCGAAGCAGTGTATGAATTGGGGCTGAGCACCAAGGAAGGCTAGCGACCTTCTTGATGTGCGGGCTAAACTGCAGAGGGTGTGGCCATCTGAGTAATTGATGAGGTCATTTTGAATGACACATCAGCCCCTCTACAGTTCTTTCGTTAGTCGTCTCTGTCCTCTCGCGACTACCAAGTACGGTTAGGTGCCCCCGTCAAGACTTGCTACGTGGCATCGAAGATACTCTAAGAGTAAACTTTTCCCTTGCTACGGTAATGATCTGACCGAAGCTATAATATAAGAAAATATACTGCTCGCCTTCTGTCTGCAGTGCTTGATCAGCCCACAATGAAAGCGAACAGAAGTTGAACATTTTACAGGTTTCAGGGAGTCTGAGAATGTCGGACACAAAGGGCGCAACGAGAGACGCTAACATTCATTCAATAGGCTACAGTACCTGTACCCCGCGGATTGGGCCTGAACTCACGCGTTGGTTCGATTTTTTTTTGGGACGTACGCAGATATACTGAATGGTTGCGAGGGACAGTTGGTCAGACTGCTGTCCTAGCTTGGAGATTGTTCAGCAAGAAGCCGGCTAGTTCACACCTCGGGCAATTTCCACCTTTTCCAGTTTAGGTTTACGAAGGCGCTACCTACCTGTGGCACATCTAAGGACTGTTTATGTACTATATGTCCAAAGTTCTCTTTTCATGACTGACATTGTGGCCCAAAGAGAGGAATATGGTAATGAGGAGAGGGAACTGTGAAATGACTTGAAATAATATTAAATGAATCTATATAGCGATAATTTTGTACCCACATTCAAAAGCGCGGCACAAAACAAAACAAAATAAATTCAGTAGATAAATGTCTGAACAGAGAGCTTCACTTTTTTTGAAGTCATCAACAGAAAGATCGTTGTTTACTATGGCAAGTTCAGCAGGAAGACGATTCCCCAGCTTAGTCAAACGCTCTCTCTCATTCTTATGATGACTACGGGGGACAAGACGAGATGTCTGGTTTAGATTGCGACGACTAAACTTCAAAGTAATCATATCTATTATTAGCCAGGCGCAAGACCTTTTAAACATTTGAACACCTGAAGGGTGACGACTCTTTCTTTCGCTGACAGTCAGTGGAAGGGACTTGAGAGCATTTAGGCGACGGAACATAAGACGGTCAGCAGTGTTCAGCACTTTCTGGACTCTGGCCAACTGGTAGATAGTCGGCAGACGCCTGAAAGAGAGTTACAGTAGTTAACACGCCTATTTTATAAGTGCAATGAACGAGGGTCAAGATCTTAGATTTCCTAATTTGGCGGATGTTATGAAGGCCCTAGCACTGAACCCAACATGGCTCGATGTACATTGCCAACTCTAATGGCCTGTATCTATAGCTTTTGCGAGCTGTTGGACAAGTGCCTATGAAAGAAATTCGGTTTGTACTAATACCCATGCTCTAATATCTTGCAATGAGTGACTTCATGCACTGAGAGACTGCTCAAAAACGCAAAGACAGATAGAGCTGAAGTATCGTCAGCATATTGGCAATAGGGGGTGCTCCAAATGAGATATGGAACACTGGATAATATAGGCCACAAGCAACTATCTGTAGAACACCAATTCAAGGGCCAGATTGTTGGACAGGGTGTCACCGATACGAACATCTGTTCCTATTAGACAGGGGGGTGGTCCCTATCTCAGTACTTTACCATTGACTCCAAACTGGGAATGAAGGGTATTGATAAGGTATGGTGATTGCGGTTGTTAACAGAC
This sequence comes from Sclerodactyla briareus, assembly GCA_026419785.1. Taxonomy (NCBI): domain Eukaryota; kingdom Metazoa; phylum Echinodermata; class Holothuroidea; order Dendrochirotida; family Sclerodactylidae; genus Sclerodactyla; species Sclerodactyla briareus. The sequence goes on along the minus strand of JAODTK010005735.1, from coordinate 138,892 downwards.
TTATGGAGGGTGGCATCGCTGCTTCTCCATATTGAACATATATTTCACCCAGCGCAGTCTCTGTAGAGTAGTTCGCTTAAAAGTCTATTGACAATAAGGAAGGGGATATTGCTGTTGGGAACAGTGAGCCACAATCTGTTCAGCCATGTGTGTCTCAATAATCTGTAAACAGAATCAAAGTTGCTGATTTTGCATGTAGTTACGTGAGTTCCGTGCAATTTTTCAGAGATAGGTTAACAATATGGATAGACCGGCAGATGACCTCATCAACACTCTGTTTCACCAATCAGATAGGGATTGGAGTCGCGACTGGGAGTTCGTTTTTAGAAGAAACATACCAGTTGCGACTTTACACTAATGTGGAGGGAGAAATTCCAGTCATCATTTGCAACAATAGGGTTATGGATAGGTATTACGTGAGGATTTCAAATTTGTTGACAATTCTCGTTGATTATTGAATTTTGGAGACAAACCAGCGGCAAGTCGGAAAACGTCTGGTAGCTGCGGACGGCGAATCCTTGGCGAATAGTGCATGTTCTTCCCATGCACATCTTGATTGTATGTCACATTCAATTGACCTTTACTGCCAGCTGTCATAACCGGGATGACTTGGAACATGTCTACCACATTACGCTTACATATTTGCTAGTCTGGGCTCAGCACAACTTATATGTACCCAAGCATAAATACTTCTTAGGCATGTATTGGGCAATTCCAGCTAAACAGTTCATGGGCACTAAAATTTAAACTATGCATGTTGCTTACAAAGTATGCCATGTGTAATAGACAAGTCAATTGAAATTCCTTAAAAGTTTCGTACCAAACAGGATTTGTTTCCAATTTTTGTAGAATACGGAAAAATGCTACTTTGGGGTTCAAAAATTCTTCAAAAAGAACCACGCATAGCCTGGATGTTGTTATTCAAAACACAATTGAGCAAAATCAAAACACATATTTATCTGTGAAGTAGGTACGTTTAGTTAGGAATCAATAAAAAACATTCTTATTCTATGGGAAATTTATATGTACCCAGCAGAGAACTCATTCTTAGGCATTATTCGCTATATGCTATATGCACCCAATACAACCTTATGTGTACCAACCACCATCATTCCTATGCCTGTAGCAATGACGTGGGAACGCACTGGAACTGCCTGTGAAACCCCCATTGCCTCAATCCAATCCACCAGGGTTCCAGTCCAGCCCAGCACCTACATAATGGGAAGATATGACAGATCATCGTAGATTTTGTGAAGATTGCGTACAAATGCGTATTTACTCGATGTATCTGTTTGTATATACAAAGGTATTTTCTGTACACAACATTTGTCGTATTCAGGAGCGCGGCGGATGGGGGGCCCAGGGGTCCGGACCCCCCATTTTGGTTCCGAGCTTTCCTAACATAATGTATTTAACCAATATGTGGATCCAGATGGCTTTCTGGAAGTGGCTTGTGATACTACTCTATCGCATATTAGGCCATCTTCCTGCGAACCTCCAAGCAAATATGGTCCCACTGGCAAGAGGTGAGTATAATACACGCATCCATTATTTGTAGCCCCGTTCCTTCATTCACCGCATTAGCTTACACAAGGGCCTCTTCTACACCTCAGAAGACCCCTGATTGAATTTCCCTGTCTCCTTCTTGGGTTTTTTTCCTAAGGGTTAATTACCTAGTAGCATAAAACAATAAATGTCGGGATACAGAACAGTATAATCCCCCGCGTATCCGTTGATATCGTTGTATAGTTGAAAAACATGCAAAAAATAGTATTCAACTAGGCTGACTGAGGCTGATTTGATGGCTTGAAAGTTTTCAAATCCGTTTTGACGACCTGTTCATCTACATATTCGGTGATTCTCGCGCTATGCTCGAATGTTGCTGTATGTTGCCGTGATTCCTATGGGCGCCTTTACGACCGTGGCTCATGGAGAAGTCTAACGGTCCGGTCGATGTTAGTGTGTAAATCCAGTTAAGTACGCATGAACCTATACCATCTCTTTTTCACATATTCATTGACCAACTTTTGAACGAATTTGGCGGAACGTGGGGATATTCGAATCCAACGGCAGAAAATAACTAACTGACCTAGCACAATCGCATCATCTTAGGCCAGTGAAAATGCACAATTATTCCCAAAATAGAATGAGTGTGAAAGTGTGCGATATTCACCGAATTGCATCGAAGGCCAACCTGGAAATGCGAAAAAAATTATAACTCCACACAGCCCACCATCAATTCTCCACCCTCCCCCCATAAAATTATATTTTAAATATCGCCAAGCCCCCTGCTTCCCCTCCACTAAAAAAATTCTACGCAACTTCGTTTGATCCAACTTTACAAAATCCTGCATCAGCCACAGAGCAGGCTGCGCCTTCGTACCCATCGTTTACGCCAATGGGTACTGACCCATACCGATTGGGAATAGAAATAGGGCCTAGTGTAGCCTTTGTGGCTGTTGTGGATTGAAGCTTATATAGCATTGTGGAGCTACACACCTGAACTTAATAATTTGCAACCTGGTCTTACTATGAGATTGAGGCGGAAAGGTATGGAAACAATGAAAAAAAAAGCAGTGACGACATCTGCGTGCGAAGAGCATGTGCGCAATTTTCGAGGATTCAACACGGAGAAGTTTCATATATTCCATCCACAGGTCAGTAATCATTAATTGAACTTACGAATATGTCAAATACAGATAAAGCGAAACAGCAGCTGGTCAAAATTGGACATTAAATGCAACTTAGCGTCCTCACAACCAATTTAATTGATGGTGACGCACCCTCATGATATCCGATCATGCATTGCACCCCATCGGCAGCTCCCCCCTACAGACCTCGAACGAAGGCCTCGTGTTCACGACGAAACTATCTATACAATTTAACTAGCAACATTTTCTCTAAAAGACTGAACAATTTCTACAGCACTTTGGGCGCCTTGTTAGGTCTACACAGCAACAAAAAATAATAGAGTAAATGAAAAAGGGTATAGACAGCTGGGGGTTGGGTAGGGTGAGGTGAAAACAGTTGGACTGCCATTTTCAACATATTGATAGACCTTTATCGATCTGCCAGAAATTTCTGAAAGATATGAGGGTCTGGTTAACGATAGGCTCTATAAAATCATAAAAGTAATTCTAAAAATTTGGTCTAGATTAGACAAGGTCATCAGTTGCGCAATTTGCCATTTTATTTGACCTGTCAAAAACATTTGACACAATTATGATACCAAATCTAATTTAATAAATATATTACATACGGGTAAAGCGCAGACTGTTTTCAAATATCTACTTCGTAGGTGGCCATATTTTGTCTAAATTCGGTAACACGTCACCTTGACACACAGAAAAAACCTGTAATATTGGTAGCCTCAAGATCAATAGTCGATCCATGATATACCATACTTCCTGTATGTAGATGTACTATATACACCTCTTCTCCAACGTGATAGTCTTCTAGAGACTTCAAATGAAGTTTAACGTGAATTGAACATTAGTTATGATTAACTAAACTCGCATTGTGTCTCGACTTTAAAATTCTATGGTTTTCATAGTAACATTTCTGATAGCAGTGACATTGAGGTTGGATTGAGGGGGTTTTGAACAGAAGCTTCCCCCTAGTACATGCTTACAAGACTTCACGATCACGATAGATGAAGCTCGCATGGAAAAGATCACAATATAAGAAACGTAAAGATATTATCCTGAGGGCTATATCATACTGGGTACTCACCTCAGCTTTATCCTCCTACATGAGGTATAACACACAACTCAACACTTGACAATATATCTGAATTACCGAACAATTGTGCGAATAGATATAACGTGTAATGTATAGCGGGGATTCTGGGGGGATTGGGAAATTACAGAACCTCATTATAGACTGTTAGTGGACATTCTCAAATCCGAGGGCTTGGAACTCGTTCCCTCGTGCCTACAGAATCGCCAACTATAAAGGCACCCATATAACCTAAATAGCGCTTGATTACGCGTCGAAGACATGCTCGAAGCGCTTCACAGATACTCCTGATCTTTGAATGGACTTTGTCACACCCGTTGCTATATACACGATCATACCTCTGCTTGTTCCTTCCCGAACCCCCACCATCCAGTAAGTCACTTCCACCGTGTTCCCTGGGGCTAGATGTTTTCACAAGTCACGTCACAAGGGTACCCACAGTCACCGTGGGTGACGTGGAACATTCCCAGAAGACACGCTTGTCCACACAGCACTACGGAAAATTCCACAGGCCAGCAATGGGACTCAGAACTCGCAATCAATGTTTTGCAGTCTGCAGCTTACGCTCGAGCTAATCCGACGCCTGATAGAACAATTGCGAGTGAAGTCTATTGGAAGTTTTCATTGATACTCAGCAGTTAACGTATGTGTATTCAATTTCATTTAAGTTTCATGCAAGTTTAGCATGTAAACCAATTCGAAGGTGATGTCGTGCAGGTCAAGACTATTGATAATGAGATATTAAGATCTTTGTTCGTTTTTGTATTTTCTCGGTTCAGTTTCAAATCTGAACCAACTGCAAAGAAAATTCCTTGTAGAACATCGAAGAAGGAACCCTCGAATGCCCGTACTTCACTGAACTCAGCCCGACTAAGACACGGGATATCCGTGTCGCACTTTACACAGACCAAGGACACAGGGCTTGCCTTGTTCGGAACCTGGGGAAGACCCCCCCCGAAACAAATATGAGTAATGTGGAAAGCCCCTCTGTTTCACCTGACTTTAGGTAAGGAGAGGTTTGGTTTCGGTACAATCAGTTTTCACTCGGGAACGTAGACGTCATTATAGCGCTTAGATCACTTCACCTCCAGTTAGTCTTGTGACACTTTTGAAGAAGAAAGAAGGGAAGAAAGAGAGAGAAAGAAGAAGAAGATGGAGAAGAAGGAAGAAGAAGAAGAAAAGAAGAAGAAGAAGAAAAAGGAAAGGCCAAAAGGCTTCTATAGTGATTCATGACTGATCCTGACTTTATCACAGCTAAGCCATGTCACAATTTCCACAGCTTACAAGATTTACAGGGATATGAAAGTACTCATTATGGGGGGATCAACATACCAAAGTTGTACCTCATCATGCAGATCTCAATTTTCCCCCAAACTGACTCGAGTCACACGGACAAAACGCTAGGGCTCTTGTACTTCCCAAAGAAAAGATTCTGACTTATCGTGTTAACAAGATTTTATCTCCGACCTCCTCTTGGCCTCCAGATTGCCTTTGACCTACCCTAATCAATAGAGTCAGTACTCTTATGGGGAACCCATTACCAAGTGACTACTCCAGTGTGGTTCGGTCATCGTGTTAACAAAAGGCTAGTCACACACCCACACATATACAAACACGCACACACACATACACACACGCCGCACCCGCACCACACCTACACACACACACCCCCACACATACGGCCCACATACAAAAAAAAAGAAAAAAAAAAAGAAAAAAAAGAAGACACATACCACACATACGCGCCGCGCGCCACACACACACACACACACACAACAACACAACACTGTCCATCTGCTAGAATTCTCCTGACTAATGATCATGATCTATAATAATTGAGGCGGCATGGCGAAACGAATTATGGTTGGCGACGAACCGGAGAAGGAGACAGACGCAGATTGGCATGGAGCGATGAAGAGAAATTGCCAGCGTAACAGCTAACAGGGGAATTAGCGACAACGCAAATCCCAGAGCCACATTCCTGCAGGGAAGACATATGAATGGCTGAGCAGGAGCCCAGGGCTTCATTCCTCACTTACCCAACATTCAGAAGTCTACCTTAGAGCCGCGTTTTGTCATCCGCGGGCGGGCGGGCGGGCGGCGGCGGCGTGCGGGCGTCTAAAATCGCTCATCCGTTATTTTCAATGGAGGCCAAAAAAAGTTTCCATCACGCGACGGCGGGCGAGGCGGGCGGGCGTTTTTCTCGAATCGGTCATGTAGCGATTTTTTTCCGCCCGCATGCGTGCTCCGCGTGGTATTTCGCAATCAATTTCACTTCCGGGATTCCCCTGCAATCTTACCGGCTTGAAGCCGTATCATGGAGATAGAGGACCTTTTAGGTTCAAATAATGTTCCAACACATTTATAACTGTTTCAACACTAGGTATGAGATCTTATACAGATTTTCTGGTGTCATCTTCAAAGGCTAGACACCTTTTTGAACACATATTTACTGTTTAAAACCATGATATGTCAAGTATTTGCTATTAAATCTCCAAAACCTGTCCATTGTGAAGTTTAATGGTGGTCCTTAACGTTTGACATTCATAACACTGGTTTGCAGAAAATGACACCGGTGTTTTAGGTTTAACCTATATGTGTCCGGTGGGCGACAACAACGTCAACGACAACAACGCCACTGACAACAACGAACCACCCACGACACCAACACAACACACGACGACACAACGACACCAACGGCAAAACACCACCAACAACGTCAACGACAACGACAACTACAACGACAACGACAACCACACCACATAATATAACAATAATTCAATATCCAAATACTAATAATAGGAAATAATTAATTATTAAGCGAACAAACCACACAGCGACGACACAACACGACAACAACGACGACAACATCACAACAACACAACAACTAACAACGACAAACCACGACACAGACGACAAAAACAACACAACCGACGACAACAACAACGACAACGACCACGACAACAACATAATAATACAAAATAACATTAATACAATAATAATACTAACATTAAAATAGTAGGCTACATCGGTTTCTTATATAGCGCATATCACCCTAAAAGTTGAAAAAGGTGCGTGATCGAGAAAACGCCCTCCCGGCCGCCCCATTGCATGGAAACGGTCTTCCAAAACGCCGCCCTCCCGTCCGCCCACCCCGCCGCCGCCCGCCCCGTGCATGGAACGCGGCTTAAGGGGGGCGGCACAGCGTGCGGCTGCGGGCTTTGTATTTTGTAATCGATTTCCTTCCGGTGATTTCCCTGGCACTCTTACTCTGCCGTGTAGCCCGATAAGCAGAGGAGAGAACAAAGTTTATGTTCAAATCATGTTCCAAAGCGAACACATCCTAAACTGTTCAACACTCGTAATGACATCTTATACGAATTTTCTCCATTTTAACGGCCGGACACCTCTTTGAACCCATTCGCATGTTAAACCACTTACGGTGTCAACTTTCTGCTAATTAAATCTCCAAACTTGGCAATTGAAGTTTTTTTTATTTTTTTTTTTAATTGTATTATCAATTATTGTATTTTAGGCGCTATCGTTGACATAACAATGGTTCTAAGAAACCAAACACCGGTGTTTAGTTTATGTTTAAACACTATAGCATATGCGTCCGGTGTTGATAAATAATAATCATAATAAAATAATAATAATACTAAATCATCATAATAATAATATAATAATAATAATAATAATGATAATCACAATAACACGCAAAATACTAGCATCTCCCGTTTCTTAGATAGCGCATATACACACTAAATGTTGAGAGGTGGCGTGAATTTCGAGAACGCCGCTCAAAGCGCGTTCCATTCACTCCTGTGGGCGTGCGGGCAGTCGGCAGGCGGGCAGGCGGGCAGGCGGCATGCGGGCAGGCGGGCGGGCGGGCGTGTTGGCGTTCCCTTAATCGTCATTAGCGATTTTCTCTCTTCTCCGCCTCCCCGCGTGCCCGCATGGTAATTTAGTATCGATTTCACGGGGATTTCCCTGCGATCTTACGCTTGTAGCCCTATATTGGAGAGTAGGAGGACATTTTCACTCAAATAATTTCCAAAAACCATCATAAACGGTTTCCACACACTAGGGATGAGATTTTATCAGATTGTCCTATCGCCAGACACCTAATTTGAACTTGGAAACAAGATTACCCTGTTTAAAAATAAACCATTGAAATGTCACGTATTGCTAATTAAATTCCAAAACCTGTCATTGGAAGTTTTTAATAGTGGGTCGGTAATCGTTTGACATGTAGACCAATGGTTTTTCAAAAAACTAAACACCGGTGTTTTAGGTTTAAAAACATATATGCGTCCGGTGTTTGATAACTAATAATAATAATAATCAATATAATAATAATAATAATAATAAAATAAAATACTATATATAATAATAGGCTACATCGGTTCTTATATAGCGCTTATCCACCCTAAAAGTGAGAATAGGGCGTGACTCGAAGGAAACTCCCGCCTGCCCGCGTTCGCGTGGCATGGAAACACGGCTTTATCGCAAAGAGTGATTATCGGGTGGACCAGCCTCCCTGTAGACGATTTCCTTCAAAACAGTCTTGACTGCTTCCAGGGATTGTGGGAGAATTCTTTGAGGCTCGTTATTTTTAACTTCGGGTTTTATTGTCGGGTTTTTTTCGGGTTTTTACTCTTGGGTTTGTTGTGATTCAGGGTATCCTGAAAGACTTCCGTTCCTCCCTTCCTGACTCTTCCCATCCCTACTGCACTAAACAAAACTAACAAATGTGTCAAGGGTAAAAAACGAACTGCATCCCACGCCTGCGTGCTCGGAATTTGCCGGTACCCCTCTTCGACTACAGACTATCACAAAACAAGCGCGAGCCGGCATCACATACACACAAGATGTGTGACCTCTATAAGATCCCAAATGGAACACTAATGGCTCCTCGAACCCAGCCCAATCGAGAAATCTCATGGAAGAGCCAATATTCGCTTGGATTTCGAAAATAAAGTTCCATCGGAATCATACATGGACGGAGACCAGAACCTGGTCAGATTGACAAGGTGGTGTCTTTATAGGGGCAATCATCCAGTCCTCACGCGTATGACTCCCATCCGTAAGATTATTCAATGTGGCAATCAGGCAAACACCGCAATCGTAACGTGCTATAGGCTAAAAGACGACCATACTTGGCACTGACCACATCCTGGGGGCGGGTGCGCGACCTCCCAGTGCGCCGTAGATGTTCCGAGGTCCGTGAGGCAGAAGAGACGCACAACGATAAGCCAAAACCGAGAATAGATGATAGATTATTATTAATGATAGTAAACCACAAACAAACTGCAGACAACATTGTTTTGAAACGTTGCATAAAACCATTTAGTCATACCAAATAAAAAAGGCATCTCTATTCCAATGTCAACTTTGAATTGTCTCCACTTCGCAGTGAACTTTCATGAGTTGGTTGTAGCAGAATACACTGTCTACGATTGGAACCTGTTCGGGAACTGTCGTGGATATGTTTTAATAATGCAACCTTCGACTGTCCCGATTCCAGGTCCATGAAGCATTTGTTATGATTATATGAGACGCATCTTTACTCTTCAAATCAAACAAAAGTAACTACTGCAATTAGGTCTTTCTGTCGGGGGGGGCCCACAATTCGTTGTTATGATACGTGTACCAATTGGTGTACATAGGTATGTCTCCACAATCAAACGACGTACACTTTATAGAAAAAACACTTATCGTGATCATAACCAGCATCTACGAAAAAATAAACATCGCTCAAATCATAGTGAATACTCAGTTTGCGGTATGAATATGGAAATCATTGAGGGATTCCGAGAGAGGAATTATTTTTTTTAGAAAGGTGAAACTGTATGGTGTTTTTAGTACCGGTTAAATAGGCTAACAATAACTTATTGTATAGGGAAGTTAAATGGCTTCATGGGCGAAGTTATTCTAAAGAAACCCATTCGCCGCAGCGGCATCATAGTCGAGTAGTACAATGGTAACTTTGTCTACTAAGCGCTCGTTATATTATGGGTGGGACTATTTGGTTGCTACGACACATGCCTCCAATCCGTAAACTAATTGCAGTATATTTACTATAATATAACTAGATAACTCGCCTTTCAAGATGTCAGGCCGCATTCTACGTCCGTACAAATGGATACTATTCTAAAGTACGAGCCGTCCGTTCACAGGAATTAGATCACGAGCAAAAAATTGTCCCGGATTTTGTGACTCATTTAATATAGACCAATCATTATGACGGTAAAGCGTATCGATATCGAATAATTTTTTTTTTCATGGTGAGTCATACAAGCGGCCCTGCTTGCATGTTTCGCAGAGATGAACCTAAGACAATGTCACTTAATATAGAGTGAATTATCCATTCGACTCAAGGATCTCTGCTTCCAGCGATTCGGTTAGTTGACCTGGAACAATGATCTATACCTTAGCCGGGAATACGAAAGAAAAACTTTCGAAACTGGTATCTCACCGATCCACGTCATCAACTGGTCTCGAGCCACCGATACCACACCAACACCGTAACTAAGGTAATAAAGATAATCGACCCGTCTGGCACTCTATCAGCTCTGCTAACTGCTCCACATGGCGACGATGTCTCGTCGTGCCTTCTGTAATGCAAATAGAATACACCAGAAGCCAAAGGCGCATGTGATCCCTTGATGACTCATCACTGATAACCTACGTCCTGACACAAGAACAGATTAGAAAGTGTAACCTCTGGCATTCTTACACACAAGAAAACCACCATCTGGCATAAACAATGGGGTCCCCGTACTCGGTTGACTTCACAACAAGATTTTAAACTTGATCAGACCATTTGTTTTGACTTATCGTGGTTTTGTTTCAATGATTCCAACTTGACCTCTGTTGACTTTTACCATGACACCCAAACAATGGGGGTTGACGTACATATCTTGTTGGGAACCGAAAGCAATTCTCGACGAAAGCAATAGGGTTCCTATATTTCATATTACGAAACTTCACAACAATTAGTTAGGACTGAGATTCTGGCCTTGGTGTTACAAGGATTTTCAACTTGGCTTCTTCTATGGACTTCTACCATGAGCCCCGGAACAATGGGCTAATGTACTAATCATGGGACACACGTACAATCATGTGCCGTTATCCATCCAGGTTGAGGCAGAGTACAGTGGGTTCGAGTTGTTATCGTGTCTACAAGTGAAATTTACCAACAGATGATTAGTACACGTTATAGGATTTTCCAACTAAGACCTCTGGTGACCTCGGAGACGTGACCCCTAAACAATAGGCTAGATACTAATAAAGGAAAAACACGTACAAAATAGGGCCTTAGATGGGACTCGAACCGGACGCCCAAAAACATGTGCTCCATCATGAAAAACAAACATTACCCATATGAGCTCCATCCATTAGGTAGGGGAGTAAGGTTTTCGTTTATCAAGTAAAATTGGCGTTATATCAAAATTCATGTGCTCACATAGGGTACTCCACTTACATATAAGCCCACATTAGATTCCTTCGACCTGGTTCAAAGGATCAAAACGATTACTTCGTTAGCTTAACGATAAAAAATTAAAACCCTATAATCTGACCCCAAAATCGCGCTATGCCATCTCAAAAGCTATAATATCCTCTAGTATGAAATAACATGTTATGGGATTACTTGTTAACCTTGTCTTACTACATGGCGGGTGCTTAATACAGAGAAGGGACACGCATATCTATTGGAAGAGTTATTTTACCTTAGATTCCTTAGATGTTCTAAACTGAGAGCTATATATACACTGAAGAGATCGGAGCCCGTGGTCATAGTGCAATTTACACTAGACGGAGGTGGGTGTTGATTGTATATTATGAGGTGCGTTTGAGACGAAATTCATAGAGTCAAATATACTCACGTTACATTACAAAGTCAAAATATAACGTTAGGGGTTGTCATTATATACAGTTATAATATAAATCGTTGCGTTTCGATTTCGTTCTATTGATTTCACTCCTCAGTTAGCATGTAACCCCCCCCCCAACGATAAGTTATATTACAATGGAATAGTTTATATAATCAAGGCAAACGAGAAGTGAAGTAAAAATCATAGTGGGGCTTACTTGTCGAGAGCACACTCCAGCCAACAAATAAACAGCAACCAAACACAGTCAACAAGGACGAACAGGATAAGTAAGGCACGTTGATAAGACACAGAAAAAATAATGCACAGGAAAAAAGCTGATGACTATTAGAGCAATGCATTATCCGAAGACTCAGGGTCAATAGCGGTAAAGCGAAAAAAGCTAGAAAACTGTCCGAAGCAGCAATAGTGACAGATGGAGGCGTCTAAGTCAGAAATGTTCTCTCAGAATGCACAGACAACAGCAGCAGTAACAAAATTGAAGCTAATTTGGAAGTCAGGAACATCACCGTGCGATGAAAAAAATGAAAGAAATCCGACTGATGCGCTCACTTGTCACATCCATATATGTTCCTGTATGCTGTGTGAGTCGTGGAACCTGGCAGCCGACATCGGGAGGAGAATACAAGCCCACACAAATAATGATAGTTTCAGAAGATCCCAAACATCTCTTACAGGGACTACACCTCCAACCAAGAAGTAAATAACAGATCAGGACCGGCCATCTGCCCCTACGATGACCTCTTCACCACGTGAAGAAACGTGAAGTGAATGAAGTGTTACGGCTGTGTCTCAAAATCATCGGGGACTGCCAAGACGATACTGTAGGGCACGGTACTGAGAAGAAGAAAAAGAAGGGCAGACAAGGAAAAAGATGGAGAACGACATCTCAGATTGACAGGTCTCAGCCTAACTTGCAAGACAGTGTGTTGTGGTGTCTAACACGAGGAACACAGAAATATTAACTTTAATAAGGCCATATATACTTTCAAGAGATTTGATGACCGATACAAGTTGCTGGTGTGTCACGAGGGCCAGGATGAACCAATATGACTCACGTTTCGTAAGTATCCGAAATTGATTAAGATTAGCGTGCTAGTATAAGACCAAATCGTTGAGCAGTAGTCTGAAACGAGTACACAAGAGCTTGGTGAATAGTCCGAAGTGTACTAAAAGATAAAATATTTTTCGAAGGCGATCAACTATACCACTCAACATTGGCCGATTTGAAATGCCGAAATATTGAGTTTGTAATGAGATTCGGTAAAGACAGACTCCTACGAACTTTACATACGGGCAGGTTATATATACAGATCGTATTTATGCAAATCATGCAGTCATTGGTAACATTCGAGGGAACGGTGTTCTGCAGAACACCAATCTGTAATGAATTCAATTCATTTAGATACCCAAGATTCCAGACGGAACCACGTGGTACTCCGCCACTTATCCCAATGACCAATTCAAATTCTTAATGAGGGCAAAATTAGTACAGACCTTTGTCAAGGCCTTCATCACGCTGGTTGAGCACTATGGTCACCTCACCAGAAAGGCCCGATTGTCGTGGGGAGATCCTCTCTGAAACATTTTGTCCCTTTCAGTTTTCGAGATTTTTCTTATGGACACTTTCCCCTGCCCGTTAGGAGTTGAACTTAACGAGTACACCCCTGACTTCCCATTGCTGCTGGGTAATCGGCCCACTCAATGCGAGTACCTGCCAAACTCCAATATATAAAGGTTATCATACCTCCAAATATATGAAGGTTTACATCTATACTCCATTAGTATTGATTACCATCGGTACTCTCAACATCATATATCTGATTTCGCAAAGTACATTCCCACCAAGCCTTCTCCAGTTCAGATCAGTTCCCCTAGAAATTATATGTGGTGTACCCCAAGAGCATTACTAGGGTCATTTTTACATAAATGGCATTTCTACAGTATCAACAAATGTGCACTCTTGTCCTCTGGCAGACAACACTTTTTCTGTGGATAGTCCAATGATTGGAAAAAAAAGGAAAAACTAGTTTGTGACGAATTGAGTAGATTACGTGTTATGTTTGCTGCCACCAAACTGACAAAACTTCCATTTACACAAATAGTACGATTTTTAATTCTACTAAATGGTAAATCAATATTTAAAAATTGCAGTATAAAAGTTCCTTAGTGTCTTATCGATCTCGATGATATTGGAGTGATATGGTTTCCCTAGTACTAAGCAAATTCTAAAGCTAGGGTATTTTGAGGCGAGCTCAATACATGTCCCAACGAAGATTCTAACTACAATATATCTAGGTTTGCTCTTATCTCATTTACGTACTGTGCATCATATGGTTCAGATATTTCCAAGTCTCACCTGAGCCACGTGTATAGTCCAAATGGACCATACGAATACTACAAGGCTCTCCACGTGCAATTGTAAATATACTGTTTGCGTCACGCCGAACGTGCCTAAAACTGGAAGAATTTATCACCAGAATTGGTTATTGCATACAAATGCCTAATGGTAAACTTACTTTTTTAAATTTCGCTATCTATATAAACAAAAATCACAATTTGTTCACGGTTATGTAAACTCGTGTGGTTTGGTGATCTGTATTGAGTGCCTTGCGAACGCCTCAATGACCAACATAGCCTGTAAAATATAGATCTATTCAAACCTTGCGTAATAATCTAACAATGTACTAAATAAATGTACCAGTTATCAATTAAGCACTATTAGGTGACCTGGAAACTACTACTAGTATCTTAGTTGTGTTCGTTCTGGGTCGTTCCGGTGCTTGGATGGGGTGGGAGGATTGGGTGGTTGACTGGAAAATTGTATCATAATGCGTATAATATCCCTATAACACAAGAACGTTTTAAAAACATTTTAACAGGTTTCGCTGAATTGTTTCGAAAACATTTTTTGTTGAGTAACCCCAAAGGGTAGGTAAGTTTCCAAACGTTTCACGAAATGTTTGAACGAAAAAGTTTTTGAAAACATTTCCAACAATTCTGAAAGTGTTCTAAGGGGTTTTGGTGGCAAAAGATATGCGGCCAAACGGATTTTTTAATTACGTTATGTTAGTGTTGTCAAAGTAATATGATATATCGTTCGTTTTGTTTCCAGGTTGGACTGTAACTCCTAAATTTGAAAGTAAATTGAAAATATTGCCCAAACATTTTTTTACAGGCATGGACGTTTCCGTAAATTCATGTTACTCAACACGGAAACAGCTTCCAAAAATTATACGAAACACGTTTCGAAAACGATTCGTGTTTGCTGGATGAGCCTATATTTTGAAGGTATTCCTAATAAAACCATATATAACCATAAACTGAAAATACTCGCCTATTCAGTGGGTGATAAAGCAACCTATATACAACATTGAAGTCGTATATAATTATATATATATGGAGTTACAAGTATAACTATTAACACCTACAACGTTTAATTCTACATTGTGAGACTGATCACCCCACAGTAGTGACAATCCATGCGTAGCCTAACGAGATATTCAAATAGCAAATCTAGCGGAGGTCATTATCGGCTTTATCATTAACAGGGGGGGAGATCCTTATCCTGTCATTGAGAACGACGCTAAAAGAAGAAGAAGACTCGTTTGGATAATATGAGTTGGGCGTCTTCATGACGGCAGAGTGGTTGATGACGATCGCAATAGGAAAGAAAATGGTGACGGATAGGTCTGCATACACTACTGTATATATTGTCTGTGTTGTATTGTTGACGACTGAGTATCTATGGTTCAGGGGAGATTCAGGTGTTAAAATTAGGGCTATCGAACTATGCGTACTTTGACTTGGATAATCAATAATAGGATAGTTTACTTTGCAATAGTCGGTTTACGGCACGAACGCGTGACCATTGTTTGAGGATATTTCATAATAGACCGAAGATTGGGATCCGTCCATCACCAATAATAACAATGAAAAAGTGTCTCACAAAACAGTAAAGTTCCGAATGCAGTTTGTAGCTTCAAAAAAAATGATAACAATGTCTTACAATTAGTTCATGTTGCTGATTGTATTGAGTACACAATGACACCATCTGCTTCCTTATATAGCGTTATATAAGTTTCATATCGAATGACGTACTCAAAACATCTTAGATATACGGATATAAAACAAATGAAAAAGAAAGAGCACCAAGAAGACATACGCGCTCGACAGCGAAGCAAGTAATATAGATCCAATTTAGGGTCTTTTCGAGTTTTTGTTTTTTAATAGGCCCCCAATTAGCAGGCTCGGCTGCGGTCGCCAAGAGCGCATAAAAAAGCAGGACTCAGTTCATTCACATAATTCGGACAATAAGTTTAGATGCAATTTAAAAGATATTGGAGGAAGCTATTCGAAAGATAATTCCGCAATTTTGCCGGATTTTAGTTCCCTTAGATGAGTGCATGGAATTTTGCATCCATTTTCTACTTGTAAATATCACAAAGCAATGCGTAGGTGCCGTGTCCAGTAATTGTTTTTGTCTGTGCATGTTGTCGCTATTACACATTTGAGAGTCCGTGGTTACCCTATACATAAAATGTTTCATTATTGTCACTCTGCGGCAGACAACGTCGGACGTTAATTTAGATACATAGTGCCACATTAGCCAGAGATGGGATCCTCATCACAATAATACAATGAAAAAAGTGCTCACAAAACAGACCAGTTCTCGAATGCGAGGTTTTGTAGCTTAAAAAAATGATAACAATGTCTCTACAATTAGTTCAGTGCTGATTTGTATTGAGTACACAATACACCATCTGATTCCTATATAGGTTATATAACGTTTCATACGATGAGTCTCACAAACATTCATAGATATACTTGAATCTAAACAAAATGAAAAATAAAGAAGACAATACGCGCTCCGACAGCGAAAGCAAGTATCTAGATCCATTTAGGGTTTTTCGGTTTTGAAATAGACCCCCAATTAGCAGGCTCGGCTCGGGTCGGCTCAAGAGCGCATAAAAAAAGCCGACTCAGTCTTCACCTATGCGGACATAGTTAGATGCAATTTTTAAAAGATATGGAGGAGCTTCTAGAAAGCCTAATTCCGCATTTTGCCGGATTTTATTTCACTTAGCTTGATGTGCATTGGAATTGCTGCTACCATTTTCTACTTGTTAAATATTCAACAACTCCAATGAGTAGGTGCAGTCGTCCAGTCATATGTTCTTGTGTATGTGCATGGTGGTCGATATAAACATTTGAGAAGTCGTGGTATATACATATATAACGTGTTTCATTATTTTCACTCTGCGGGAATACAACGTCGGCGTTCCTTTAGAACATAGTGCACATTAGCCGAAAGATGGGTCCGTCATCAAATAATAACAATGAAAAAGTGTTCACAACAGTACCAGTTGCTCGAATGCTATGTTTGTAGCTTCAAAAAAAATGATAACAATGTCTTACAATTAGTCATGTTGCTGATTTGTATTGAGTACACAATGACACCATCTGCTTCCTTATATAGCGATATAACGTCATAGCGAGACGTACTCAAAACATATAGATAACTTGAATATAACAAAATGAAAAATTAAAGAAGAAATACGCGCTTCCGACAGCGAAAGCACAGTAATAAGATCCCAATTAGGGTTTTTCGAGTTTTAACTAGGCCACAACCAATTAGCAGGCTCCGGCTCGGCTCGGCTCAAGAGCGCCATTAAAAAAGCCGAATCAGTCCTGCACCCCATAATTCGGACAATAGTTAGATGCATTAAAAAGATATTGGAGGAGCTATTCTCTCGAAGCTAATCACATTTTGCCGCCGATTTTATTTCCTTAGCTGATGTGCATGGAATTTCTGCTACAATTTTCTACTTGGTAAATATTCACACAAATCAAGGAGTAGGTGCAGTGTCCAGTATTTTTCTTTGGTCTGTGCATTGTTGGGACGATATTACCACATTTGAGAGTCCGTGGTTCATAACATATATAAACTGTTCATTATTTTTTCAATCTGCGGAAATACAACGTCGGCAGTTCATTGATACATAGTGCCCACATTAGCCAGAAGATTTGGATCCGTCATCACAGTAATAATAATGAAAAAGTGTCTCACAAACAGTACCAGTTCTCGAATGCTATGTTTTGTAGCTTCAAAAAAAAAAAAAAAAGATAACACAATGTCTACAATTTAGTCA
This sequence comes from Sclerodactyla briareus, assembly GCA_026419785.1. Lineage (NCBI taxonomy): Eukaryota > Metazoa > Echinodermata > Holothuroidea > Dendrochirotida > Sclerodactylidae > Sclerodactyla > Sclerodactyla briareus. The sequence continues at coordinate 121,107 of JAODTK010005735.1, read as the reverse complement.
GGTTGCGGATTGGTTATTGAGTACACAATGAACCACCATTTGATTCCTTATATAGCGTTTTTCATATCGAGGACGGTACTCAAAACATCATAGATATACTTGAATATAAACAAAATGAAAAATAAAGAAGAACCATACGCCACTCCGACAGCGAAAGCAAGTAATATAGATCCAATTTAGGGTTTTTCGAGGTTTTTCATAGGCCCCAATTAGCAGGCCTGCTGGCTCAAGAGCGCATTAAAAGAGCTGACTCAGTCTTCACATTAATCAGACAATAGTGTGAGCCAATTTACAAGAGTATTGGAGGAGCTATCTCGAAAGCTAATCTGCATTTTGCCGGATTTATTTCCTTAGCTGATGGCTGACTTTCTGATACAATTTTCTACTTTATAAATATTCAACAAATTAATGGTAGGTGCAGTGTCAGTCTGTTTTCTTTTGTCTGCATGTTGTCCTATACACATTTGAAGAAGAAGTCCGTGGTTAAAATATATAACTGTTTAATTATTTTTCACTCTTGTACGTATGAATATTATGTCCCGTAACGGGATAATAATCCGTCGTAACCAGAAATATTACAGAATTGATCTGGTATAATGGGGGTTGATGCATATTGGTTGTAATGAATTATCAATCTGTTAAACAGGTGATTGAAATAATACCGATTATTTGTACTCGATTTGGTCTATTTTTAGTGGTATGGAATTGAATGTCGGGAGCTTCTGTAGTTAAGGAATCGCCATGAAACAGAACCCCTCAAGACGAGTCAAATGAGAACAGGAAACGATTCAAACGGAACATTAGTAATGATATGGCGCCCTCTTTTTCTATTACCGGGTTTTACGCCGCTCTAAAGTACTGTATCTACCCCCAAGGAGACCACTAAGAAAAAAACCGTTATTTGCTAGTTTTGTAGGGGGGTATACTAAAAAAAAGTCTTAGATGTGAGGGCGGGTAAAGGAGGTAAGATGGGGGAGGAGTGGGGCATGAGAGTAGTTCCTGATAACAACTTCTTCCTAATTTGTTGTATTGTGCCAGATCCAGCCCCCCCTCCTTTGGGTCCTGCGGTCAGTGCCAGGACGTGTTTTGAGGGGAGGTGGAGGGTGGAGGAATCCTTACAGTGTCGCGGCTGCAGTCTCGCCACCCTTCTGTTTCAAAATTGCAAGCCATTTCTCCCTCCCCCTCCATCCCCCCTCTCTCCCCCCCCCCCCTCTTTCTGCCCCCTCTCCCCCCCCCCCTCACCCTCCTCCCCCCCTCTCGCTCTCTCTCTTAGCTCTGTTCTTCATCTTAAGGCAAACGATAGTCAGGTGGATCTGTACGTGGCACGTTACCCCCTCTCGCCACCCCCTTTACGTTACCGCCCTGCCCATGGATGTTGGTCATCTGCCCCACATTCACGAACAATTACACACCCCGGGCAGCGCAACACATCACACTCCTGATCGGGCGGGGCGGCGGAGGCGGTGGAGGGTAGGGTAACAAAAATCGATGATGTGGGTTAAATGGCCATGGCGTTTCATTTTCCTTCATAGTTTATTCAATCATTCAATCAATCATTCATTCATCATTAATTCATGTCAGGTGAACAAAAATCACGCAATGAACAAACAATATATTAAATTCAATTACTAATCAAAACAAGTGCATACACTAACATGAAAAGTGAGACTCGTAAACAAGGGTTGGTTTAGTTTTTAGGTCGATTTAAGGTAGTTGTCAGTTTGGTTAAGTTGGGTAGCGGAAAGGGTCAGGAAAGGAGACTGTGCTGTCCGCATGAACCACCTGAAGCAGAACATACCCAGGAAAAAACTGCATGGAAGACGAACAACAGAATTCAAAGAGTTGCCTCACAATTTGGAAACAAGTCCAGACTGTTCTGAAGGCATTAACACCCTCAGACCAAAACATCATCAGGGAGGCTATTCCACTCATGGCACTATTTGCGAAAAATGAATATTCCGAATGTCTAATCGCAACGTCTACCACGAAGCTTGATGGCAAGTCAGTAGACCCCTATTAGTGGTAACATTTGGAATGTTCAAAGAAGTAGTCGATAGGAAGGCCTCGAGGCCATGAAACAGTTTTGACACCCTGTCGCAAATCACCGAATTCGCCTTAGCTCTATTGAAATTCAAACCAAGACTTAATGTTTCCTCATTACTGCAAATTTCGCGAAACAGTGAACGAATAATCGTAGCCCTCCTTTGATCGATCTCATTAGCAACCATTTTTTTCGCGAAATGAGGACTCCTCTACTCGCCCGGAATACTTCAGGTGATGTCTTACGAACTGCTCGAAGAGCGTGACAACAACCGTCTTTCAAGAAAACTGAAATTACGTTTAATCAAGCTAAGAATCCAATTACCACTCCTAGCAGCTTCCGCACACTGAAGGTTCCCAAGTGAATACAAACCAGGATTTAGTCTTCAGAATGACCCACATTTGGATCCTTGAGGATTTATTTAAACTGAAAGACGTGTTGAATTTCGATAGCTGGACCGCATCACTGTGCATTTATCGTGTCGAAAAACATTTGCCAATCGGATGACCATCTTGAGATTCGGTCTGAATCCCTTGAACAGGGACAACATCATTTGAAGATTTTAGATTGAATAGAATCTTCAAAATCTTTGAAATATAGCCAATGGAGTAAGGACCAATAAACCGACACTGGGGAACACCACTGGGGACCTTATGCCAGGAGAAAAAACAGTAAGTATGACAACTTCGTGCGCCCCTATTTGTGAAGCCATTCTTGACTCCACATCTTATTTTTGACATTGGCGCGTAAAACCCGAAACTCTCCATTTGAGAAGGAGACGCGTTCACGAGGCACATTGTCAAAAGCTTTCCGAAAGTCAGGAGAAGGGAACATCACCAGCTTTAAACGCTGTCGGCAGAACTAATATAATCTTCCATGAATTCCAAGAGATTAGTTGGCCACACGCCCCTGAAAGAATACAGTAACACATAGAATGAAAAATCGAAAGGGGGTGAGTGGAGTTGAGAAATGTGAAAGCCCCAACACTATGTAAAATAGTTTTAGATTACCCACCTCAATTCAATGGCAAGCGGGGTTCAGAATTGTACAATACTGAATGCGGTTTTACGAATTTCGGGTGTAATTTCAAGTTACGAAGACAATTGACACTCTACGTATGGCGTTGACACGCAAAATGGCGATGCGCACCAACGCAACACTAATGCCGCATCACTTTGAATTGCTTCTATGAAATATTCGCCCTCAATGATTCAATTAATGTCCTTATCATTCATGAATTGCAGGATTTTTACGGGCTCCTTGCCTCATTCAGACAGTATTATCTTTTTTGAGAATTACCCTCCTTGCAAGACCGCAATTTTCACTTTAGCCACCCCGGCATCCGTATCTACGAATTCCTAGCTTCATGTTATACGGTTCTATCCTACCAATCTTGGACAAAATTCGTTTGGCACACCCCGCTCGATACCTAAAAGTTACTGTCTAGAACCCCCTGCTCCCCCTCACAAACAGTGTTGGATTGAGGACCCCAAACACTGTCGTAGTCAAACTTGTGGTCCGTATTAAGTGTATTGTAATGGATTGTCTAGTGCCCTGAGTCGGTATGGGAGTTATGCAGAAAATGTTCCAACATTTTGACAAAGATTGCAGTACCAACGACAGGGTCGTTAGCACGCTATTAATGGCCGTCTCGTGGACTTCACAGACTATGACAGATGAACTGAATGAGTGCGAACCAATGATATCACTTCACAGGAGGAATAGCAAGCTAATGGCCTGATCGAATTAACCTCGACATGGTGGGCTGAGTATATGGGGAGTTCCCGTTCAAAAAGCAAAAAAGTTTCTAAGATGTATCGAGGGTCTGTTAAATGAGCTCTGTTTTGACCTTTGTTGATCTGATGGCCTGTTCTGATCACTACCCATCTTAATCGGACGATAATTAGAGAGTACTTACAGTGTTGTTTGGAAGAACTTGCAGGGTTTTGACCATTTTTCATAATTGTATTCGCGTTGAACATCATGACCACTTCACCGATTTTTCAGTTCCGGGGCCTAAGCGATTTCGTTTGTAGAAATAGCGGCCCCCTATTTGGACATCAATTTGGATCCGGAACCCCTACGCTGTCGTAGTCAACAGTGTTGTTCGTATTCAACATTATACTGGGGAAGAGGGTGTAGATCTTATACATTTAATACCCTTTTTGGCAATTACGCAATTTTGACCAAGATTGTTGGTTACTCACGAACGGAGTTATCCTATATACTCTGTCTGATCCAGTATTCATCAGTCCGTTTAGAGTTGGGGTTATGGATTTGTTGTTTTTCTTTATGGTATATACTAATGAGCACAGATGACACAAGATCCGAACTTTAATTCAAATCCTAGCCATAGTGCAACCTGTACACTGCACCACATTGTCAGCTGCTGAATCCATCACCAGTATACAAGGAAAAGCAATGCCTCTCTCTCTGACGGTACCTCAGAGTGTGCGGTGGTGTAGGGGGGTGGTCACATGCAGAAGGCACCGACAAATAGCCTACCCGCCCCGTTCCGCGGGCTGCTCCAATCTATTGTGCTGAGGGCGACCCAGCGAGAACGCAACAGGTACCGTTTTTAAAGTCTTTGCTATACACACTGGGATCGAACCTCCGCGCCCGGCCTTCCCACCCTAAACTCGCGGGTGAAGCCGACGCTCTACCAATTGTGCCAACCCCTCGGGTATCTGTGTGCCGTCTATACCGTACCTCGGCATGACACCAATGTTCGTATTCCGAAGAAGCCTCTTTATTCAGGATGGTTCGGGGCTTGCCTGCTTCCAGGAAATACCAGTAATCATGACTGGTGTTCCTAGATAAGAGGGTCAGTGTAGACAACTCCGTTGGGGAAACGTCGATCATATCAGGTTGGCTGGAATGATGGTCTCAAAAGGGAAAAGTGGTATTTCACGTCGTTCGTATAGGATATCGCTAAAGGAGGGAAATGAACTAAATAAATGTGTAGTAACTTCTGCACAACTTGAATCCATTGTAAAATGACACTTACGACTATACGTTGATATTCGTTGGCAGGTTAGACCTGATTAATTTTATTCAAAAACTTTTGTACAGAGCCAGCTCCGAGACAGCATGCCTTAGTCAAACACGAAGATTCTTTGGACCTATAGTTGCCGACCAACCAGTGTTGCAGACTGACAGTGCATTCTATATCTGACCACTGCCTAGTTTGCCTCCACACGTTTACGTTTGCTCAGAGTGTGGTCAAATATTCAAGACAGTATGCCAACTTTTTCAACGTGGCTGGGAATCGTTGTATACATTAATAGTAGATTTGTAATTACACTTGGTCAAGACGATTTTGTGAATCGGGTTTTTTTTCGAGGACATTCCACTGGAAATGCTTTGTGACCACTAACCAGCTGTTGAATTCGAGTTACTCTTGGCAGAAAATCGGACCATCCTGTAGTGGGTGTGCAATGGCTTGCCCTTCCCTCAGCCTGCGGCTTGTTGGTTATAGTTTCTAGTTTTTTTTTTTTTTTTTTTTTTTCATTTCCCTCCACCCCTAGAAGTGATGAAATATCGGCGTTTCGTGATTGTTGGAAATGGATTGATTGAAATGATTCAATCATATTCGTAGCTCACTTCTCGACAATTGACAATATCGTGGCCAAACGCCCTAACACGCAGTATACATTAGATAACGTTTCTATAACGTTTCTCAAACGTCTCTGCCCATGCATGAGTAAATCTTCAATGCCGGATCCCCCTCCTCCCGCCCCCCCCCCCCCCCCCCCCACCCACTCCAGGCCAGCGAATTATTTTTTAGCCTTGTAATGACGTTTGCACTGCGATTTTATTGTGAAGAAGAAGCTTGTTTATAGTTTTCGTGATTCCACTGATGACACTAATCCTATGGTTTTTCTTCGGTTTTGAATATGTTGACGCAAAGAAGATTAGAGCGGCTTGTCGACATTGTGTGTAGTGCTCAAGTCGCAGGAGTTTTGACAACCGATATTAAAAAATCAACCTGAGGATGTAAGAACGCCCGATAATGTAGGAGAACGAGAATTGTGAAAACGGCCCCGTTCGTGTAAAAATATTTTAACGATTATTGCGAAAAAAAAAAATAGCCGATCTGTCAAATTATCCAAAAATGTAAAAAAATGTTCGGACCGATACTGTAAAAAAAAAACCTTTCCGATAATGTGGATACTTCTTTCTTTTTTTTTTTCTCAGGTCAATAACTCAGCCATACAAGGCCCGATTGGGCTGAAAGTTTTCCCCACGATTTCTCATACCGAGTTCTATTCGAGTATGTAGTTCTTTCATGTCAATCTAAGAAAAAGGACTAAAAATATCGAATGGGTCGACGAACTGGCGGTTCCCCCCCAAATTCTGCGTCCATATCGGTCATTCATACTGTACCCGATAGAGTCAATTTGAAGCCCTGTGAGGAAATATGCAACTCTCCGGTATGACTTTCTCCGATTCGTATGGTTTGTACACTGAAGTATACATAGCGATCGAAAGTGGTTTCCAGCCGTTCGAGGCCCAGAAAGCTTTGCTTGTATTGTTTGTTTTGCTTTTTTGTCTAGGTACCAAGTAAATACCCCAGTGGGACATTTATGATATGCAGGCCGGATCGAATGAGCCATACCCCGAGTCCATACTATATTGCGTTATTGAGTTATGAACGCTAAGATATGCTAATTTTTCGATTCACCATCGCCAATTAACCGAAAACCAAACGTTTTTCAATTATCCGTGAAAAGTTTTCATACTATCGGTTCAAAGATTTGTTCACATTATCGGTATTTTTTTTAACGTCATTGGCCGGGAGATTTTTTTTACATCAGCGTTGATTCTTTATTGACATTATCAGGAGGTTTGATTTTTATATTTGATTTCATTTGATTCGATTCCTTGGGATTCAGGAAGCCAATGAAGGCTCATTGAGGAACCATGGTCGTATTGATTGTGGATGAGCGAATATCCCGTATTCAGCCAATAACACCAGAAAATCCGCTGCATTACAGCGACACGAAGTGGAAGACCAAGACCTCGTCCATGCGCAACAGCAAACACAGCCGGTGCTGCTGGATTTAGAACCCGGAATATTTGCTTTGTAAAGTGTCACTGATATCAATCATCGGTTTGGTTTTCACAATATCAGTAGTCAGGTTGTAAACTAATGGCTTCATCATCCAGGTTACTCAGATAATCTAGAAGAAATGTAACTTTTCTAACTGTCTAAGCTCCAGTTGAATTTTTCATCTTTTTATGATATAATCGTATCCAGTTTCTCCGATTTACTAAGGCAAAATTTCAATAGCTTTTACTACGTAAAGATTTTTTTTTTTTTTTTACGAGTGGCAACGCTGTTCAGAGAAACCTTCTGCCCTACTGATTTGATGTACAGAGTCTGCATGCTAGATGTGCATCAACAAATGTTCATTTAGCCAGCGACTCCGAACGATTTCATACAGTTTATTTTCAGAAGGTATACTATCTATCCAGTTATAACCTCACTGACGTTAAGTGTAGAGGTAAACTTCTCATTTCTTGTATGTAGTCCGGCTTCGACGATCGACACCCTTGTATAAAATCTTTTTTTCTTTTCACTGTTGCCACTATTTCATAATCGATCATTTTATTTCGAATCCGGAGGCAGTTAGGCTCGTGATCCAAATATTCACTGTCCCTCCCAATTTTTTGTGAAGACCTTATTTTTTCTCCCAACGCGATGCCTCATTGATAAACTCTAATAGTGAATGCCCTCGTTCATATCATGGTGAACTGCTCAAAGCAATAACCTCAACGTTTTTCATATTTTTTCAGATTTTATCTTCATGATATGAGGGGACCAATCACGTCATGTGTTTAAGCGCTTGTGTGAATATTCACCGTTGTACCTGACAACTGTTAAGCATACCGCGGACTCCACGGATATAATTTAATTTCGTGCCGTAACTTAATTATTGATTGATCGTGTAATGTTGCTATGATGTACTCTCATTGGCGCAGTGCGTAGGCTACAAATCGTAGCGAATTAGTGCTCACACTATATCCGCAACTGCAAGTGGTTAAATTCAAATCTCGAATCCGTCTGTGTATTGACCTTGTTGTCCGGGTCAGGCTGTGGGTCTTTGATTGGCCCTCGTCTCATTACGTAAAGATTCATTCTATAATGCCTTACCTGTGTATCGAAGAGCTCTACAAACGTTTTGTTTGAGACAGATCACGGGAGGTATATGTTCTATGCGTAGCGCCAGGAAAAGTGAGCCTTTGAGTTAAAAAAAAAAAATGGCGTGTACAACAACAATCGAAGCGTATTTTGGGCAAACCAAGCTAGTCATTTCACTAGGACCCATATCCTCATATCACCTCCCGTCATCGCTGTTGGAATTTGGGATGCTTTCATCCTGATAGGACACAAAATATAAAAGTAAACAATAGTTCTCGTTAAAATGTTTAATCTCGTCCTTTGCGATCAGACCCTCGATTTCAAATTGCACTGAAGTTCGAGTTATTTCCTAGGTACATTGCACTATGATCAATTCATATTCATGTCAATATATGCGTTAACTTACCATGGAATCGCAAAATCACCTTCTCGTGGAGTTGGCCTAATACGGTTTATAGCGGTTCGCGAGTCTGTGACGTTTGGCACCCCTCCCCCCCCCCCTCCCGTTCTGTTAAAGGGACAACTGCAGCTCGATACAATCATCCCAAGAGGTTAATGTCATGAGAATGAACACTGATCTATTAGGGTCATAACCTCATTTCAATACGATGTTCCTATGAGGAATTATTAGCTTTCTCAACCTTTGGTCCATTATGGAGAGGACTTGGGGTGGGAAATCCCAATTGCGCAATACTGCATGGCTTCACACTTTAACAACCCGGGAATTATGTCATGTATTTCATTGTTCCATTTTGTTGAATAAGTCAACATTTAGCAGAAGTTCTGTTTTATTCACTCGCCAAAGTAACCCTTACTATCAACACCTACCAACCCACGACAGCAATCCTCACCCATGGACTAAATGTTTTTCTAAGTGATAATAATGTGTGAATTTCAACGAAACAAAAGATTGTTTGCAGGGTTGTGCAAGTATGACATCATTTATTTTTGCATAATGGGATGCTTATCGTCTTTGCGCAAATATACATGCACAAACTTGACAGGACGTAACTCCCTAACGGAAGTCGTATGAACTTCGGGTTTGGACTGACGCATTCAGTTTTTCCTTCCAGGTAATAATTAACCCTATATAAAATTCATGCAGCAGTTGTCCTTCTACTCAGAACTATTCAATTCGCGTTTCCCCCGCGATGGAATGATCTCTTGGTCGAAACTTCTGATAACTGACCGATGCATACTGCCTTTCAAATCAAATAACGCGCTGGAAAAAATCAATAGCGGTAAATGGCACACCCTAATGTTCACTACTTCATCGCGAGAATGAAGCCTGACATTCTGGTATGTTCCTCTATTAAAAGGCCTCTGAAGGACCTATATAATTGTATCCTATATGACCTATGGCCTTCATTTGTATACGTCAGCTATCAGTTTTTTGTTCCTCAAAAGGACTATATGCTATATTATACACATAAATGTGTAATTCCATTTCTGGCCGTCAGCCTAATGTGTTTTGGGATACCGCAAATCTGCCATAGTCGGTCTGTGGTCCCCCCGATCCGCTTAGCTCTAGCCTACATATGCTCGAATTATGTTGAATAGCATTATGCCTGTTATGTTTGCTCTCATGGAAGTCCCTTATCGAAGTGAGGGCCTACCCTACCCTTTGAATGGACTTTATTTACACAGAGCTGTAACCCATTGAACCCAAATTAGTGTCATATTACAGCCTCGCTTCACGATTATTGCCCTGTTAAATTCTCGATGCGACGCGACGTGCGTGTCAACAAAAATACTGAGCAAACATGCCCTCGTACTTTGGTCGCGGGAGTAGGCTACTCCCGCTCAATATATAACTGTTGGCATAATTTATTAAGTATTAAATGTGATGTTCCACGGAGACGTGTTCCAAACGTGAAGTGGTAGTCGCCTCAAAGAAGGTGCAAACGGTCTGTAGTTAATTTTTCCTTAGCCAGAAGATTGTATAAATACTCTTCAAATATTGTCTTCGGGAATAACGCCGTAGGCTCTACAAGATAAAGGCCTTTATACGTACTGTTGCACGCAAAATGTAACTGGACAACCTGCCTGAATCGATCGACATCGCGTGGTCGCGTCTCGACCAGAAGTTTTCTATGTCTACATGGACGACGTAATTACATCTCGAAGGACATTTCCCCACATCTTCAAATGATTAAGGGGGATGCTGCGCGGTTCGTTTTATAGCCTTTTTCTGCTGCTGTAACCGTGCGAGGTAAGCAACATGATGTATGGAGTCTATCTCTATTTGTCATCTTTTCATTATTCAATTTGACCGGGTATTGCAAAGACATTGCGTAGTTAGCCTATATAGTACGGAGTTGTCAGGTGAGTGTATTACGGATGCATTGTAGGCCTATCTGCCTATAGGCTAGTGCAGTTATTGAATAGGGCGGGCCTGCGTAGGCTACCGGTAAAAGGGAAATAATGGATGTGAATTCGGGGAAATCTCATTAACTTTGGTATAGTAGCCTAACCTAGCCCTGTTCTACTAAGAATCCACATGTTTCGTTAATGAGCTTGAAAATAACCATCAAATACTGTTTAGAGTCTCACGCCGATAGATACAAGTTCACGCCAACATTGACTTAACGAATGAAATCTAAACACATAGATTCATTATACACAGTCTGTTACTGGTAGCCCGATGACAAACGGTATATTAAGTGGGTTACATATTTTGTAAGGATTATCTTTATTATAACAAAGGCGGTGTAAGCTTATTTTTCGATAGGACGGCGCGATAAAGAGTAAAACAGACCAATGAAATGAGATATATGGGGTAATATTACGATTAGCTGTTATCCAATGCTTCCTTCCCACCTTTTTTTCGTCATACTCAATTTGGGCAGCCAGTTTGCTCATCTATTGAAGGCATTTCATATCTACCTATATAGTGGATAATACTGGGTTGTCAGCTAGGCCCGTAAGTCAATAAAATGGAAACAGAGGCCCACAGGCTGCCAGCAGCATGGAACACGGGCACAGTACTATCATGAGGACTAATTGATCGACCAATGGCTTAGCACCTGCAAATGATTGTCATCTAACCTAATGATTAGCCCTTCAAATAACGATGAAATATGTTGTTTCGTTGAGGACTTGAGAACAACTATCAGTTAAAGATTCTTTCGAATTTCGGAATGGATATCACTTCGTCCGATAATTTACACTGCCGAACGAATCGCGTTCTTCGCTCCTTCGGACAGGCGGTGAGCCTCCGATTCCACACTCACAGCAAAAAATTCAAAGCTATGCAAATCAACCCAACATCCCAGGTAAAAAATCTATATGATCAATATGCAAAATGCAATATGAACTATTATGTCTAAGCTTCAAGTTTTAGCAATTTTTACGTGATAAACATTACTAACCATAAGTTAAAATTTTGTCATGGATTATGTTGTAGCTAAGATACCAAAATTTAATATAAAAAAAACATTTTATTAACACAAACGTATGAGTTTATTTTTACTATAGTTATTGTTTAAGTGCTTGCATCGTTCACCCCTTGGAAATTGGGAGAAGGTATAACGTAAAACCTCCCATATTCCATGTGTACTACTCAGCTCGGAAGGTACCCACCCACACAAGCTATTCGAGACTATCAAGTATTCCCTCTTGTCATGTTTTGATTAAGTCTGAGGGAACTCAACGACAAGGTCCAGACGGGTTTAGGTGCATGTGTTGCCTATACTGCCACTCCAGTTAGCATTGTTTTATTATGTTTTGAAGCCTAAACCCATCAATTTCTTCTGAAAATGAATTTGATCGGATAAAGCCATTTACTAAAGGGTTATAGTTATAGAAGCCTACGTGTGCTAATCAGGGCACAATAACTACTATCTTATGGCATGAAGAATGACGTATGCTCCCCACGCCTGCACTGCTCACCCATAGGTCCGAAGGAATGCCAGTTGGGAATCGGCGCGCGGATCCGCGGGGTAACGTACTGATTTCGGCGCGGGTCCTTCCCCCAGGGAGTGTCAGGGCGCCCCTCGATCGGTGCTAGCTCGGAGACAAACCCGTACTCCACCCTCTTAGTGACATCAAATTGCCACCCCTCTCATTGTAAGAGATTGACCTATATAACATAAAATGACATAATTCCATCTTATATAGCGCCATATCAGTGATTGCTGCTCTTAGGCGGTCAACACTACAATCTAAAACATTTGGGTCACATTGACCCCGAATGAGTTGGGAGAATTTAATCAAATCTTCGGTCAAGTGTTAACCACCCAGGTAAGTATGACTTAGTCTGAGTACATTTTCACCACAAAATTGGTTTATTTACTTTCCTACCCAATTCTGACCCACCCTGATTTGACTTGCGGATCCTTCCACCCCCCCCCCCCCCCCACCCCCCCCCACCCTCCCCCCCCCCCACCTTCCCCCCCCACCCCCCCCCCCACCCCCCCCCCCGCCCACAACCATCCGATAGAGTTGTAGCTCCTCTTGCCTAGGTTTTTAGAAAAAAAAACACAAATTTGGGTCATATCTGTTTTTCCTGGCATTTACTACATTACTTAAAACAAATTTCTCATAAACGCACGTCTAGATAGGGCTTCTCGGCTGGGTGTTGTATGAAATGTTTTAAGAGCACCAAATCATCCATTGTTGTGAGCCACAATAAGGGCGATGCTTTCAGACCTATTTGCTCCGGCCCATAACGGTTGCTAAGTAAGTAACAGTATAAGGGGGGGCGGCAATAACAAATGGTTGTCAGACAAATGATGAACGTGGTCTAGTTGCCAATAATTATTTAGACGGTTCCTAAGACATGAAATATTATTCCCAGACCCAATTTCGAATTAGTGCAATCATTTGGATACTCGAATAATGATTTTTTGGGTATCAAACTTTATCTTATTTGAACCCCCTTCCTTTTAATGGGCGGCACAACATAATCACGGCGCACGTTCCGAATATATTCTATGCACAGGGAGCACAAATAAACAGTGAATATTTGTGTTTATCTTCTTGAGACAGGCTAGGGTGATAATCTAAACATTTGCATGATTGAAAATCGTATGCGTAGGGGCAACTGTTCTCGCTTCTACCAAAATACCACAGGTGGCTGATAATCGCATTCTACAATATCTGATGTGTAGGAATTGCGAAGTTGGGAGGAAGAAGGCGATGTGCATTGGCTGATAAAATACGGCTCACGAGTAGCTTTCATTGTCTAATGTTAGGTGAAATTGCAGCGGTCGGCAGCTCTTTTTCAGATGATGTATACAGGCTCCAAAGTTGCTTTCGTTTCAGGAAATGTCACATTTTGAAGTAAAATGCTAAAACGCGAAAAGTTGACCACGAGTTTTTTTTTGATTTTTTTTTTTTTGTTTGTAATTATATATTTTTTTTATTTATACTGCTAATCACATGGTTAATTAGTACCTCATTTATCACTTGTTTTATTCCAGTTGTCTATTATCCCAGGTGCGCGTGCGTATTAACGGCTCAATCAAGCGTTGGGGAACACGAGCGGAGGCTCGTAACCATGGCGGGAGAGATTACGGATACCATATCGCGGCAATCGTGAGCAGTCGGAATGGGATGATCTGATGAGAGAAAATTGAAGAACAAACATGGCGAGATGCCAAACTATTTGAACGAGCGATATTGGAAAACATCCTCGAGAAACCAAAACCCCGAAATCCAGCCAAACGAGCAGTCTCCAATTTCTCGACGAGGTCCGGTGTTCCGTCCAGTGCTCCCAGACGAGAAAAACATCATGATGTTACCAACCCAGCAGAGATCCAAATCGCAATCGCCAAAAGTTTGTGTCCTTGGTCGAATTTCATCCAACCAGCCCGGCAACGATCGAAAACAGTCTGGGCGACGCCGGGGAAAGCCCAGACTTTTCTCGCCACTTTTGGAGCTATCCACATTCCATCGACTTCTTGGAATCCATCCAGCAACGTCGACAGAATCCAGTCCCATTTAAGCAGCGCGCTGTCACCGCATCGTACTAACAGCACAGGATAAGGTCCTACTCTCACCCGGGTCCACTAAGATAACGAATTGGCAGGAAGCGTTATCGCCAGAATGCTAATCTTCTCAGCGATGGCCTTGATTACAAACCCACCATCCGTCGATCAAAGTCACATTCTCATACCAATGAGACTTCCAGTTGTCACTGGTCCGGAAGTTGGTGAATCTGACCACCACTCAAGTACATTCAGTTGGAACGAATCGCTCATCGTCAAAAAAACTGGATCCAAAGTTTCGCACCCGTATTTGGTCTCTCCGCGGTCTCCGCGTTATACCGGACAGAGGCGTCCTCAAGATATTGTGAGTTTAGTGGGGTATATTGAGCAGACATCTCGACAGAGATCTACATCTGGATTCCAGCTTGTCGGAGTCTCTCAGAGATTCCAGCCCGATGACCTCCTCTCGATCGGAAGTGTGTAGAGGTCGAGCTGGTACCCGGATATGAATCGGAGGAGCCCAGGGGAGACTTCGGCCCTGCTCAGTTGCCGGGCCATGGATGAAGAGGAAGATGAGGTGGATGAGAAGACACGAAACGAGGACGGACGCGCAAACTTCAAGAAGATGGAAGCAGCAACTTAGGATGATCACGAACAAAAGGTGAGTTATACTGGCTTTGTACGGTACCAAATCACTGCGGTTATAATACTTGGAGAGTCTGGAGTTTGGGTAAGAACGTTTAGGTCAGCTGTTGTCGTATTTTTTCAAGCAGATCAGCCGGGCGTAAACTAATGTAGATTAGTGGCGGTTTTCACTTTTGAAACAACTGATTGTGTTTACTACAACAACAACAATATTAATATTGTTAATATTTAAAATAGCATACGACTGCCTGCAAATTTGATGATTTCGAAAACCAAGTTCAACTCTTTAAACAGAATTAAAATATCTACGAGCAGATGCACTTTACACTATGCCAGGAAAATAGGAACGTAAGGAATTTTGACTGCTGGAGGATTCATACAAGAAAAATTAATTGCAAAGGCAAAAACACAGTGGAAAGTCCTGCTAGGCGCATGCTGCGTATATGGGTGCCTAATACTAATAAATCATGACACCTATATGTACTGTGTGCGCGACAAGCTGAATTAATTGCCCGGGCTACTCGTTGAACAGCCAAGCGATAACGGACATGTCATCTGTGTATTAGGGGCTTGTCATTTGTTCCGCTTCGGAACCCATTTTAGGAAACAGCTGGAAAGATAGTGTGCCGAAAATAAACTCACTTTTAGATTGCTGTGACACCTACGTGCATAGAAGCTGTCCGACCCATTGTTACGCCAGTGCCTGTGTAGGTGTCTCGTTCGTTTGAAGACAACGAAAACCGCTAAGAAAAAAGCGGATAATCAGACTAAAAAAGTAAGACACGAGTGAATATAGGCTGCTTCGATAACCTTCCAACGAAGGTATCACGCAGCATGGTACGTGTGGTTTCACAATGCGTACGGAGTATCTCAATGTACGACTTCGTGGCGTAGCATAGGGGCGGAGAAGTACCTCCGAAGACGAGAAGAATGATAATCTGGAGGGGAATAGGAAAAGAAGGAGGGGAGCGAAAATAAGGACAAATGTATGTGGTATTTGTATAGACAAAAAATGTGGGGGAAGGGGTACATCCAGTGAGGACAAACAAGCTAAGCCCCCACTTCAAGCTCGGCGCAAGGTGAAACGAGTGTACTTTATTCATTGTTCCGTCATATTCCACAGAATTTGACTTCCGAACTTTTTTCGTCATCAAGAGAGTGCTGCAGAAAGCTTTTGACAAGTGTCTCATAAACGTCTCCTTTTCAAAGGGAGTTTGGGTATAACGGACAATGTCCTTAGACGGATTACAGGGGTGGCTTACACAATAGCGGCAAGAGTTGTCATATTGAGCGTTGTCTACATGGTGGTGGTTTCCCCAATGGGTCAGTCTTGGCCGTGCTTTGTGGCCTATAGTAAAGATCCCGAAGATGCGGTGCAATTCGGGAGAAATTTTTGGGGCGACACAAGTCACATGCTAGGGGAGTGATTCGAATGATGAGGGTACAAGGTTCAAAGACACTTAGAATCCGGAATAGTCTTCCGTTAGCAAATGTTTCAACACCGTAAATGCAAAGGTGAGTTGTCGGCTATCATGAACCAATGGAGGAAAAAGTCAGGGGGTAAACTCAGCGAAGGCCATTGGTGTTGGTATTTCGCATCTCATTGGAAACTCCAGGGCAGTGTGCGGAAGCTGCTAGACAAGGTAATTGGATTCTCGGATTTTAGGGGGATTATGTTTGGGCGTGCTGCCGCGTCTCCGCCGCCGCCGCCGCCGCACGCCGCCGCCGCAGCCGCGCCGCCGCCCGGAAATTTAGCGTAGGCTCTCATTCTTTAGACACTTTATCCGATGACCAAACTTGGGACAAGTCCGTATGAGTAATATCACGGATAAGTCGAAATGGGCTAGATCGTGTATATTTGCTTTCCTCTATTTTGCAGGTTTTTCGCAAAAATTTTCAAGTTGGTTCGATTTTCACAGAACGTGGCGTGTTTGTGGGGGAGTTGTGGAACGAAAAACATGGTGGACCGATTTCAAGGCATCGAGGTCATTAGTGCATTTTTTTGGCCAGTAGCCAATTATAGCGAATGTATGTGATCTTTCAAACTTTTGGTTTCAATGGAAATTGGGATAGGGCCACTATCCAGTGCGTAGTTGCAATTCTAAGTGGACGAAGGGTCACCGGTCGTCTTGCCTGACTAAGTTGCATATTAGTTGGGCCAATTAGCAATAAGGCAGAATTTATAAACGTCGGTGGATTATCACGAAATTGGTGAGTGGACCTTTAAAGTTCCGATAAATGTATTCAGTTGCCTTGAATCACGGAAGCGGTTCAGTATGTGTGTTTAATTACATCTCGTTAGTCATCAATTAGATAATTAATGCAATCCTTTTCGCAACTTTCATGGGGGATTTGGACGAAACTTGTGAATGGACCTACTACCAGTCTGAAAGATTATTCAATAGCATCAAGATCCTGAGGGTAAATTTGGGGGACTAATTTGCATATAGTTGTCCTGATCAGTCAAAATGATGCGTTTAATACTTTTTCGCAATAACATTGGACTGTTCATGGGAATGCAATATGTTCTAGGAGTGGATGCATAATGGAGTGTACAATTTTCATAAAAACCGCCATGTCATGAAGGTCATTAAAGCACCTTAGGGGTCCAAAAATGATTTTAGTACTTTTTCGGCAATAAGCACTGGGTGTGTTCTCAGAATGCGCAAAATGCTCCGAGGAGTGGAAGTATCACAGGGAGAACCAGCTCATAAATCCTGTCATATCATTAAAGGTCATTGGGGTCACTAAGGGTCAAAACTGTTTTGTGGCTCATAATCGGAGGAATTGAATTCTGCGAAGCTGGAATGGTGCCCATTGTGAATATGTTGACTCCATGTGTTGTGACCTTGACCTGGAAATTTGACCCTCTGTAGGGTGTCATGTGGTTAAAGGCGAATCTTGATAAATGTGTTATTAAGGAGTTAGGGCAAAAAAATAGAAAAACTGGTTATTTTTGGAGATGTGCTCGAGCTTTGTGTGCTTGATGGAGGGAAACAACTCACGCTTCATTCGCAGACACTTACTTTGGTAGTTTACAAGGTCGGTGCGAGTAAGTTCATTTGATACATTTTTGCCATAACATTGGACATGTTCATTGGAAGGCAATATGCTTCTAGGAGTGGGATGCATCAAATGGAGTGTAACAAATTTTCATAAAAACGCCATGTCATTGAAGGTCATTTAAAGGTCAATAGGGGTCAAAAAAGGATTTTATATTTTTCGGCAATAGCACTGGGTGTGTTCATCAGAATGCAAAAATGTCTAGAGTGGATGTTTGTACACATGGTAGAGTAGTAAACAATTTTCAAAAAACTGTCATATCAGGAAAGTCCATTTGGGGTATGGCGCGAGAAAAGGGAACTATATTCATCAGGACGAAATCTATATGCCAAATATCAAGAAATATTTTGGGATGTGGAAATATTTATCACAAGGAAAACTATTGTTCCCTCTAAAACATATTTCGAACAACAAAATATGTTCGAGGAAAATTGTTCGTGTTAAAAGAAATAAGTTTCTGATGAAAAAAATAGATGTAGATATATTTCATTACAACAATTAATGGTTGCACAAAAATACGTCAGCAACGAAAATTTGTTTGCTAAAATTATGTAGGCCTATCTCTAGAAAAAAATTATGTTGGCAGAGTTATTTATGTTTCCAGTGAAAATATATGTACCAAGGAAAATAATTATATTGTTCTACAGAATATGTTTGTAACTAAAAATATATTTCAGGCAGAATATTGGGCATGGACAAGAACTTTGAAAAAAAAACAATAAAAATATATTTGGCTACATTATTTGTTGCAACAGAAACATTACATTTGCTTGTCAAAAATATGTTTTGCAACGAAAAACATTATATTATCAACGTAGCCTCATGGACGCCGTTGCTTAAGCGTCAGAGTCCGTGAGCCGTGAAATGCAGTGAATCTACTTTACTGTACTGTACTGAGTGACATTCCGTCAACCTGCAAACCGCGGCTTTCCACTTTTCGTACTATAAGGATACCGATTTCAAGGGTGATATAGGTGAGAAACTGATTATGAGGAATGCAATACCCCAACGGGACTATTTTTTTTTAAAGTGGTTTATCATAGGATGATGATGCTGGTAGAATCTTGAGGGGTCCAGAATAAACGAATGAAGTGCATCGCAAGTGATCCATTCCTTGGCGTTGTCGTCGTGAAATCGTGGAAGGTTGATAACCGTTGACCGGGGCATGCCAGCGCAATTTTTTTCTTGGATAATTGAGCAACAGGGTATAGAATGTCATGTTTAGGGGATATTATTGAAAACTTGCTAATTGTCCGAAATTTATTAACTATTCCCACACACCATGCGGTTCAACGGCATCGAACCGCGGACAACGGCGCAGAACTTTAAGCCCAATTAATCAATCCGAACCTGACTTCGAGCTACATGTACCAAATTCATGAAAATCAATTTGCATTCACTCCGAATAAAAAAATACCCTGCTGGCCGGCATAGCGGCGAGTTTTTCTGTGACCTGCTGGTGGTTACATACAAGGACTCGAACTTACGACTTATTTGTACGTCGGTCGATTGATTAAGATCTCAGATAATAATGACGCAGTACGCAACAGTGGGAGGCTGTTCCACTGATTGATCGCCATACTAGGACGGCGGATTACAAACCTTGTCTTTGCACCGGCACCTAGGCCGAATGCTCCCCTAAACTCCCAGTAACAGTGTACACTCAACTGTTATTGGTACTATAAACTAGGCCAAGTGGATCAGAGGAGCTGGCATCTGTCCGCCGTCGAGAGAGCGGCGGGAATATGACACGACTATTGTCACTCGGGGCTCTGGGTCCGTTCAGGCCAGCTACGGCAAGGCCTAGTAGTATTAGATGCCGCACAAATCACTTCATTCAAGTTGAAGGTTGTGTCGTAGGTTCCGCGTACGCGTGGCAAGGCAGCAGGCGGATTGATGCTACGCCAGTGGAAACGAGGAATAACTGAAACGAAGACCTGAGACTACGTTGATAATATATATTTTCGTTGATAATATGGAATTAAGGGAGAGCAAACAAATTTCCGTTGCCAAATATATTTGTGCAAACATATCAAGGTTGCAAAGACTACGTTAATAGAACTTTGTACGTTGTAATATACTTGTGAAGAGCAAAATAATAATTTTCATGCAAAAAAAAAAATTTGTGGCAACATAATTAGTGTTCAAACAATATGTTTGCAAAGGAAATGTATTACGATATGTATCATTGGGAACCAGTATTTTTTTTGAATAATTTACCCATCGAGACATTTATATGTGATTTGAAATATTTTGAGGTCGAACAGTATTTCATGGTGAATTAAATATTTCCACTCAGAAAATTATCTTGATTTGGCAAATGAAGTATTCTTGAAATCGGGATTAAATTTTCTCCCATGCATCTTACTATCAATAGATAATATATATTTCTTCCGGATAAAGATCCTTTTCTCGCGCCATATGGGGTCAATTAGGGGTCAAAAACGTGTTTTTTGGCTAGAACGAAGAAAATTGAATGTACTGCGAAGGACTGATATGGGTTCACCATTGTGATATAATGTTGACCTGCATGTGTGTGACCTCTGACCTGAATTGACCTGTCGGGTTGGTCATGTGGGGAAAGGTCGAATTTGGAATAAATGTGCTTACTAAGGAGTTACGGGAAAAAAATATGAAATGGGTTAGTTTGGGATATTGTGATTGAGTTTGTTGTGCTTTTGGAGAGACACAACTCGCTTCGATCGGATACTTACTTTGGCGTTACAAGTGCAAAGTTCAATTTTATAACTTTTTTGCAATAACATTGAACATGTTCATTGGAATGCAATAGCTTCTAGGAGTGGATGCCATCATATGGAGTAAAACTTGTCATTAAACCGCCAGTCATTGGAGGTCATTAAACGGCATTAGGGTCAAAAACTGATTTTAGGACTTTTTCGGCTAATAGCAATGGGTGTGTCATCAGAATGCAAATGCTCCTAGGAGTGGAAGTATCACATGGGGAGTAACAATTTCATGAAAACTGACTATCATTGAAAGGTCATTCCGAGGTCACTTAGGGTCGAAAACTGTTTTGCTATAATCGGAGAAAAATTTTGAAAAAAAATATTGCGAAGGCTGGATGGTCACTCATTGTGATTTTTTCGATATAAATTTTTGACCTGCATGTGTGTGACCGAACTGAATTTGACCTATGTCGGGTGGCCATGTGGTTACAGGTCGAATCCTGAATAAATGTTCTTATTTAAGGGAACGCACCTTGTCCGGGGCTGTAGGGTGCCTCATACAATTACAAGTGCATTATGGACTGACCCATTTCCCAGTAACACGTGTCGCTTCACAAGTCTCTCCTGTCTTCTTCCACGAATTTGTCCGGTTTCATGTTCACCAAATGTCTGAATAAGAGATGCGGGGATAAATACGTCCTGGGCGGTTTACCCGCCCGACCTTTTTTAGTTCATCAGTCTTCATGCCGATGACATTGTTGTCAGGCTGTTCACGAAGTTGATAGGACCGTACCTGTACTGGAGTATCGTGCATTGTGTGGAAATCAATATATCGCAGCAGAATGGAGCTAATGGAGAATATCTGCACGGGGATTCGTCGTAAATAAGGAAGATTGAAGCTTTCTGACTTCATCGAAGCTAAGGCCGAACTCGGGGTGATTAGGTCAGGTCCAGATTTGCACTAGCTCCATGGTCTCTTTATTTCGGACTACTCTGAATTTTTCTAATACCAACATAGGGGCATTGTCCAAGCTAGTTGCCGATCCCAGACATCAGAGTATTTCTTTTCGCACAGAGTGAGTTATTAGCGGAAAAAATAGCCTCCCTGCAGATGTTGTTTGGTCTAAAGCGGACCGGTTCACAATAACGAGTTCTATCGTTGCTGCTACACGATCTTTTAGATGCAGGCTGACGGAACAGGAGGAGAGGGTCTGTGTAGGTAACATCGTCTATGAATACTCGTTACATTATCACAATACCTTCGCAAGATCGAAGTGTTCAAAAAAACCTTCATTCCTAATGACGTCATATCGAACAATGTAAGAGTCGTACGATAAATCGTTGAGCTCAACGATAAATAGGAAAATGTATGATCAAAAACGCCGGGAAGGCTTTCCACATTGGAATGGAGTTGGCAAATAGCCGAAGGCAAGTCCTCCATCCATGTGCAGGGGTGTTCCAGCCGTCATTAATAGGCCCGTATTAATCGGCCTGAACCAATAATATCGGTCGTTGCACGACTACGATTCGTATAGTGTGGACCGGCCCTTAAGAGTGCTAATGCCAATTCAAACCAACAGTCTTTTGTCAACAAAACTTGACTTGTTTTCCGCGGAAGGGAATTATTGTGAGAGAACTATTTGAGTTCTGTCTTTCCCCTTCTTTGGTGGTTATGGTTTCACGGTCATTCAGGGGACCGTTCCCGGTAAACCTAACTAAAGAAACTAAATTAACCTTGAATAAATTAAACCAACCTCTAAGCGAAAATAAAAAGTACATCACCGAATACAAAATTGTCTGCGGCTCTACGATGGACGGACTGGGGAGGGCTGGCTACGCGCCTGACTGTTTGGAGCATGTAAGGAATATAGACGATTTACTATATTCCCTGAAAAGCTATGTTGCAAATCGTCTCACAACACTAGGTGAATACCGACGATACAGCCAGAAGAAACCGTCTCAGGAATTAGCGAAGATATAGACATTCCATTGTGGACGATTGCCGTACCGTAATCGTACCGAAAATTGTGCCAGGATGTTTTTACCGCCAGATGACGTTGTCTCTTTGAAGATTGGGTAAATTCAGTGGCCTAACAGGGGGTGTTTCGGGGCTGACCCCTCCCCTCCCATCGACCCAAGTGACCAAAACACGAAATTGATGGAGAAAAAAACGATTGGAAGATCATCGTCGGTGGTTCCGGGTGTGACT
Organism: Sclerodactyla briareus; assembly: GCA_026419785.1. NCBI lineage: Eukaryota > Metazoa > Echinodermata > Holothuroidea > Dendrochirotida > Sclerodactylidae > Sclerodactyla > Sclerodactyla briareus. The sequence continues at coordinate 98,387 of JAODTK010005735.1, read as the reverse complement.
ATTGTTTTCCACCCGAATATTGGCACCATTTGGCGTCTGAGGAACCAACAATCGCATTTTTTTAGCCATAGGCCCCTCCCCTCAGACCACCATGCCACCCCCTCCTCCAAGACAGGAGCTGTGGTTATGCGCCTGAGGTAATATGATAATATCAGACGCACATCAACCTCTACCGTTGTTTTAGGCTTCCTTGATATGTTACAGTTCCTTCACGTTTGTTAAGAGGCCATATGAAGTATGTGCATCAATTATGGCACTCTTCATCGTCATACCAGTATGTCTAGCATCACCATTATTGAATGAAAAATAGTGGTATCACCAGAAGAGATCAAGCAATTGCATCCTGGTTTGGTGTTTATGCAATTGACTTGAAATGGACCTACTACGAGTAGGGAGAGTGTAGCACCAATGGGAAGAGGGGTGGGTCATTAATCGCCACCGCACACCAAGCCCCCAAAGGTTCATGAGTATAACATATTTCAATGTTTAATACAAAATTGGAACCACATGTTTCTGTTCTATTTATGGGAACGCCGAGAGTGTCACAGCATTACTCGTGATTTATTTTGACAGCTAAGTGTTACTGTTTTAGCCTACTATAACAATCGTCTGCGTTGTGGTGGGCTCGTGAAGAATGTTGCAATGCGTTCATATGATCCGGCCTATAGTCAGATAGTGAGAAGATAAAGATTAAAAAAAAAACTGATGAGGAAATCAACGCTAGTTCGTGACTGATCTTGTAGTAAGATCATAAATATGGTAGTCCCGCAAAACAATGACGGTATCCCGCAACACGCGATGTTATCATCGATACCGTCTACCCGGGTTACATCGAAGTACAGTGACCACTTAGGATAAACGGGGCGCGGATCTAGTCACTGTGAATTGGTTTCCGGGTGGCGTAATTAATTTACCTCGGTTTAGTTTTATTGGTGCTAGATTTACGACGGACATAATCCGGGGTTTGTTTGTAACTGCATATGAGACACCTACGTCATTCGGTTGGTTAAACAATCATCAGTTTGCCTCCAGTCTCGAGTGTAGAAGGTAGAGTACACAAATGAGGCACGGGGCCGTTCCATTACTGGGTCAACCGGAAGTTTGCACAATTATGTCAAGAATCCGTGAATTTTTTCCTTTTTTTTGGCACAAATCCTCAAAACAGAACCGATACGATCACAATATGGAACAACCATAATACACCGTACACGATCCGCAGTTAATACATACAAGATATGAATCAATCTCGCTGTCCCAGATCCTTTCATTTCGTTCTTGTTAAGTATATACCCTTCAAGTTTCAATATGATGGTATTTCTGTTTAGAGGTAGCATAACATGACCGGTTTTTTTTTATATATATTGCAACTGCCGCCGGCCGCTATCGGCTGGCGCCCGCCTCCGCAGATTGAAACTTTTTAAACTCGCGCTCCAGAGGGGCAACTTCGACGTCTGACAGCCTGAATTCACCTAGAAGAGCTAAAAATAACGATCTTTTCTACCTTTCTCAAATGGTTTTCCAATACTTAACAGCATTCACAAACCCGTTCACACAGCATTGGAAAGATGAAATTTGGTTCTTCCTGTTATACATGAATATCTCTTTTACTGTCAAGATCTCCTCCCTCATTTTTAAACTTCTGTGAAAGACATTTGCACTAAATGACTGTGTCCATCACGAATTTCCATGATCCCTTTTATTCATTCCTCCCTACCTGAGAACCCTTTCTCGATCATTTAGGTTCACATGGCAGTGAAAGATCACGCATCTCACCTCTGTTGTCACAAACATTCGTACCAGTTTACGCACATTCGCCTCCTTCCTTCAGCGTTGGGGCGAGAAAGTATCTTTTTTATTCAACTTGTGTTCACCCCCTATTACCACTATACAGTGTGCAACGCTGCAGGTATGGCGAGTTAATTAATCGTACACTTCAGAACCAGAATTTAGACGTCCGTCCCAGATATAACTCATTTTGAACCGCAAATCGTGTATTTTCACGGAAAACTGTTAACATATTCTGGGAAGAGAACCTTTCCCATTAAGGTATGAATTGACTTGTGAGAAACTATTTGAGTCTTAATTTTCTGTATGCGTGCAATGACCTTGAAGAATTTGGGTTAGTAGGGCTTGGGGCAGTCAGTTGACTGACGGCAGTTTTAGGTATAGATATCAGAAGAGCCAACATCATTTGCTGCTGAATGGTTGGATAGGCATCATCATTTCAGCCTAGGTAGGCCACCAGCCACGCGGATCGCAATAGTTATTCCATTAGGCTTTGTGGAGAGGAATCTCGAACAATCACGTCACGTCACGCCTCGATTATCCCAATTGCTCCTCCAATATGGGCTACCGCCTAACTTGATCTTTAAGTTCTTCAACGAGTTCCGAATATGGCAAGCTCGTGTCATATTCTCATGAGAACATCTGACCATAATCCCGTTATTGATTGACCTGCACTGGTTACCTGTGGAGAATCGGGTGATTTCAAAGTAGTGCTCCGACCTACAGGCATTGCATGACATCGCCCCAGCCTACCTTACGAACATGGTGAATCGCTACGAACCAGGAAGAACGCTCATCAAGTTCATCAAACCCATGCTACGTCCATCTTTCAAAATCCCGGCTCCGCATGTACGGTGACAGATCCTTTGATGTGCAAGCCGCTAGGGAATCGAACATACTCCCACAGGCAGTTAAATCGTCAACGCATTGTTACAAGGAGTCGTTAATTTGTAACTGTAGTTAAGTCTGCTGGGTGTGTATATAGTTTTTTGATTCTTGCCGAAGTCAACAGGAATCTATTCATCATGACCGTGCGTATGTGTGTGTGTGTGTCTGTGTAGTGTTGTACCCCCTTGTCAGCAGATATCTGCACCTACGCAACCTGTACAAGTTCAAATTGGTATGTGGGTTGCAAATATGGGGAGGATGACCCCCTATGTTTTGGGTGCCCTGTTCAAGTTCATTCAAGGCACGAGTGGGCAAAGTCAAAAAAGCTTGCAGCACGATATCTACGAACGCGGTATCTATCACAGTTTAAAAGTGAGTATGTGGGTAGAAGGTATGGTGAGGATGAACCCTATTGTTTTTGGGGTCAGGCAAGGTCATTTCAAGGTCACCAAGGAGGAAATCGTCATATACCTCGGAAACGAAACATTTGGGAGGACTGTCGTAATGGCAAAGTTTCGTTCTCGGGTGAAATACAGCTGGTGGACGACTTGACCTATTGGACTTTGCCCTCATTTACCCTTTTGACCTGGTGGATTTGCGTGCTTTTTGTGATGGTCAGATGCATCTTGAGACAAACAAACAAGTGAATGCCACTACCATACTGACGATACTATATCAAAGCATCTCAAGATGTGGAAGTCAAGGACAGCTAAAACCACGAAAGTGGATAAATTGACATTTGACATCTGCTCGTCAGCATGATATCTAAGAATGCAAGTATCTCTTAAGTTCAAATTAGGGGTGGATTGTACACATGATGAAGAGAACCCTATTGTTTTTTGTATCAGGTCAAGGTCATTCCAGGTCACCATAGGACAATCTTATATCTCGGCAACGATTCATTGTGCAGAGTGAGGCAAGCATATAGCCAAACAAACAAATATTTCCCCCAGTGAAGACAGTAAAAATTCTGAATTTCATTTAGTGGATTCTGATATGTTGAGATTGAACTAGCACCAAATATTTCGCCACAGTGAAGACAGTACAAATTCCTTAATGGCATTTTGTTATTATCCTGATATCCGTTTGATATGGACTAGCCAATGACAGCCTATATCTACTCCGATCAGTAGGTAGTGGCAATTTGGTCGCATGCAACCCCAGGTTTTTCAGTAGGCCGCTTATGAAAATTGAATTAATGTAGCCCTATTGAAGCCTGCATCACTGCATTTGACAAATTCCTAATGCACGGCAGAACTGCCTCTCGACGTATACTTCCTCTCATGTAGTGGTATTTACTTTATCCCAGTGGCATTTTCTCAGGAGAAAGTACAAAAATTGGGATTAGTAAACATGGATATCAATGGGAGGTAGGATCGGGGGGGGGGAAGGACAAACTGGCAATTTTTCAACATAGGTCTATATATTTTCACTCGAGGGGGGAAGGCAAGTTGTTGTACTTTCATTAATTGAAAACGCGATAGTGATCTTCAAGTTCCCTTTTAACTAGTTAATTACAGCATAAATCCACACAGGATAGGTCCTGCTGATTCAAGTTAGCAACCTATGTGGCCAGCCATAATCCTCTCCAATCACTGCCTGCATTGGTATGTGTATACTCTATAATCCCTTCGTTTGGCTGGTCCACATTGGTCCCAATCCTCAAAAGTATCCAGTCTCTCAATTGTGTGTGTGAATACACGTGAGTAAACACACAATAACCTTTTGACTGCCTGTCAGACCTTCAGTGTGGAATGGCACTGGGCACTGACAATGCCTCAGAGATTGAGAGTGGTGTATCCAATTATCTCTGTGTGCACTCAGCTACTGATTATCTTTTTGTTTACATTTAATTTAACACTTCCGTGTATGCATGCAAAGAGCACACTTCCATATGTAATAAATTGACAGGCAGGACTGACTATTGGGTATTATTACCTTTTATTCATAGCGAGCCCTATTGAGGGGATTAACGGTGGTGTGTGTAGATGCAGTGAGATGTAGTGAGTGGGAGGAAGAAGAAAGCACGGGTCAAGGGAAGCTTTGAAAGTGGGGAAGGGCAACAACATTTGTGCATTTTCGCTATGGGCAAAAAGTGAGTGCATTACACTGTACCCCAGGCAGAAAGAAAGGAAATTGGTAGGGTTTGGGTCTTCTATTAATATATATCTTCTCCCCAGTGCCTCTCTAATGGGTGACAGTCAGCATGATGTGACTATTGGGAAAAGTGGTTGCCAGAATATCAACATTTTGAACAATTGGTAAGACGGTCATACTGGACCAAACATTAACGGAGCCCCATAATTCAGAAACTGTTCAACATGGGCTATAAATATAACCTAGAAAATTGCCAAAGAGATCTGCCTGTTCTGTATCTATTGTATATTATATGCAGCCAGATATATTGTTATGGGAGGTGCTGCATGGGGTGGGCCAAATTGAGAGACATTCCCCACACCCCATGGAGGAGGGAATATGTGATTTGAAAGCCTTGTGAAAAGTTTTGACCCTAAAAATGGCAAAAGACATTTGATGGACTGGTAAAATGGCTATTGAGACAAGTATTCTAAACCAGTGTATGCACTTGTCAATGATGACCCACCCCTTGTACCCAGACAAGGTGAAGTCATTGCCACTTAGGTGGGTCAACGGAATAAATGAACACCTCAGTCACTTTCTGTGCCTGGAAATAAGAAAATTGATACACCCACAGTCACGTTTTTAAAAGACCACGGATACTCGGATGTACAAATTGGAAACGATTGACTGCAATGACTTACCCCCTCAGTCACCATAGTGATAAGGAATATGGTACCACAGACCAACATGTGAGGAAACCATGCGATTGCGCCACTGAATATACCAAGGGACAGATCGAGCCAAAAATGAAGGAGGTGGGGGGGGGGCAGTCGATCAGGGGGGCGCCAGAATTTTTTGGTCAATTATTCTGTGACTCTAAGCGGAGAGCACCACCCTCGGGTTGGCGCGGAGTGCTGCGTGAAAAATTTTGAAAATGGAGCCTCTCAGATTCACCGGAAAAAAAAAGCTTTCCAGGCTGCAGAAGGGCATTGGATATTCGTCTATTATATATTCAAATACTATTATATAATACGATTATTTCTAATTTATATATTTTTTTGGGGGGGATTAAAAAATGGGGGAAGCCCCCCTACCCTCCCGTTAGAGATACGCGCCTGCGCCAGATCTAAGGGAGCCGGATGGGAGTAAAAATTAAAAAAATATGCTATTCCAGGCCAGCCCGGACTCTGATTCGGATATTTTAAAACACAAATCAACTATGATAAAACGAAATTGTTGACCGTTTGCACGATCAGTGGTTAAGCTGGCCCCCATGAGGGGGTAAACAGACATAAACCGGCAGGGAAGGACGCTAGGTAAAATGAATACATGGAATTAAGGACATACACAGGAATCGCGGTTCGTATTGGAATAGTTCCTTATAGACATACTTCGTAGATCGATAAAAAACTAGAATATCAATCTAGTAAAGGCTGATCTAGCTTTTAGATCTCGATCGGCTTGTCTGCGGTATACGATACGGAAGCTATCTGAACATAGGTGACGGACGGTTCGGGGCGGATATAGGGGTTCGGTAGAGGGGCGCAAAAGATTTGGGGGGGGGGGACGAAGAGATGGGGTTCAGGATAACCTTGCACTATCTGGACGGAGCGCCACTACCGGTGGGCGTTCAGCGTACAAATGGAGGCGAAACCGGGGGGGACGGGGTGAGGGGGAATGTCCCACCAATATTACGAGGACTGCTTCCCCTTGATCTTTGTGTTTTCCACACACTATTTTTAATTGCCCATGTCCCCCCCACCCCCCCCCTTGTGCCCCAGACTGAAAAGTCTATGATCCACTGCCAAGGGCACCCTCTCTGCAACTCAATTTTATTTGAGGAGCAATGGACAAAATGACTGGGGCCGTATGACCATGGTATGCGTATGTGAATGGATGTTATGCAGAGGAACTTGTCATTCATGACGATACTGATCATGAATAATTGTTGGATTTTTTTAAATTTTTTTGGCTTCTAAGCCAGTCCAGAATCCGGCCACCGAGAGCTAAATTTTCTTAGAGCATCCTGAGTACATGTAAACTTCGGGCACCCAGGAAGTGCGTTTCGGCCATTTGGAGGGTTTGTGAAGACACAAAATTTAATGTACGCCATGGCGCCGATTGTCCGATATTGGGGGGGGGGCAAGAAATTGACGGGGGGGGCCTCAAATTATCATATATGCGGTGCGCCAAATCGGGTGCGAGGTCGTATAGAAAATGTGGGTTTACGACCGCCATAGGAGGCGGAAAGCAAAAATAAATTACAAAAACAACAATAAAATCATTTTAAAGAAATCCTCTATATTTTTTAGGTGGTGCGCGCGCCGGGTGCGCCCCATGGTCCGGCATGAGAGTTTGTAAGTGTAGTGAATTTTGCACATGTCGTAATACGGTACGATGGGCGCGGGTTCATTTAATAGCAAGCTCTAGTCTATGGGGCAGGTACAGGTAGTCAGGAAGTGTATGCTCCGGTGGTTTGTCTGGCATTTTACCCCACCGTTGACCCAGAAGTCGCTTAGATTCATTCGGGTAAGCTAAAAATGTATAGGCTGCGGTTCGCACCAACTTTCATGGGGGCGCCTTGGCATATGGAGGCTACTAGATAAAAGTGCCCTGGATGTCGGCACAGGCTTTGATAATGGTATTATGATTACAATAGAAACTTCCAAAGGGGGCGAGTGGCGATCTTTCGGGGATGGGTGGGCGCAAATCCCACACCCAAAATCGTGAAGGGGGGGGGGCATTTGCCCTAGTTACCCCCCCCGTATACAGCACTGGAATGTACATACAATGACTACTTGTCAGGGTAGCGGAGGATGCAATTCACTAGATATAGGCATGTATGCACTTCTATTTCCCAACACATATACCCCCAACAAGGTTTTTTTTTAATTTGTTGGATGATGTTGATGTGTTGGTCGTCCGATCAAATGACGGTCAAATGTCATTAAGTCTATCTGCTTTCACAACAGCACTTATGAGTGATCAATGTTGCTAAGTGATCCTCATCATTTAGCCTGCCTGCAGTCTCCGACTCAGGGTTACAGTCGCTGGGGTGCCCACCACTGATGGAAAACGTGGACCTCATGGTTTATGCTCGTGAATTATTTACCTTCATCATCAAGATACAACTGATTACCAGGTTTATTTTCAGTCTTTACTTCAATTGCCCTCAGTTACTTTTGACTGTCAAAAGCAACAGGCATAATCTCATGCGCGTAGTAAATATTGCAGGTGATGGGTCGGTTTGTGTTGTGATTAGTTGGCAACACACATCTTGCAGGGTTTGGATAGTGCTGAACACATGTGATGCCCCAACTTGTCGGCGAACCAGGGTCGGAAAAAAACAGGCAATGAATCACTAAGCAGGAGTTGGCGTCTTGTTGTTTCTTGTTTTTGTTAGCGCATTAGAGCAAACGCTGTTGGAATTTCTGCGCTTATGAAATTTGTATATATAGTAATATAATATAAGGGGTCGTATGTTGATGGTCTACCTGACTCATCGAAGAGAAATCTCCAACCATAGCACACGTTTTAATCAAACAACCTCCTATAGCAGATTATCTGATTACTTATCTTAAAAAACTATTGTTCTAAATAATCTACCCGCTATAATCAGATGTCGGGCCTCAAAAGTAAGTTCACTCCAAGGCGTGGCAACAATTAAACACAATTAGGATAATTTTCGGATAAAGAATACTCTCTCCCCTATTATTGCAAATGACGAGAAAAAACCCCTTTTGGCTTTTCCAGGAATGATCAGAAAGGAATTTTCCCATGCAGTAATAGTTTTATGTCAAAGATAGTTAGTTACTAAGCAATTTTTAAATTTTTAACAAAGTCATTACATTTATTCATATTTAAGCCTCCCTCCTTAGTGATGCATCAAATAGAGATTTTATTTTGTATGCTTTTCCATCCTACATGTCCTAATAAAAGAGCGAACAACCACTATATATTCTCTTGAAAAGGACTCGGGTGGATGGATTAGTAACATGAAGGGAAAAATAGTTGTGTGAGAAGCGAAAGTTGTTGTAACTATACAAGTTTTTTCATATAATGTCAAATCTGTTGCAGCCGGACCACATATATCGAACATTTTTTAAGCGTGATAAGTTCGGAGAGGGTGTTCAAACGGAAGAAATCATACCCCTCGAGGAGTTACGACCCTAAACCCTTATCGAACACCAACAGTAAAGTAAAAGGAATATTATGGCGGAAACACAGTCTAGGCGGTGTGTCTCTATTCTATTACCGATGGGGAGGAGGTTAGATTTGCTAAAATTTACCTTTGAACCAGAAGAACACTCGAACTATCCATCACTCGCTTCAGAGAGACGGCAGTATCATCAATAAAAGCAGTTGTATCATTTGCATACATCGGTAACTTGATTGTCACATTTCCAATAGGGTATCCTGCAAATGTATTAACTATCAAACCGCAATTCAGGGCTAAATTGTATAGCCACAAAAAGAAACGATAGGAATAAAGGAGCAATCCTGCCGCGTTCCCCTTGTGACCAGAAATAAGCCAGAAGATAGGTACCATTATTGAAGGGAACAGGGGGGGGGGGGGGGGAGAAATAGGGGGGAAAATAGAAAATTCCAGTCTTGCAATCAAACTTTCTCAAAGTCTACAAAAAAACATACCCCTGTGCACGATGTAGGACATCTAGTATAAGTAGTGTATTTTCTCCGATGTATCTATTCCTAAGAAATCCAGTTTGATCAGAATGAGGAAAGTTGGCTGAAATCCCGTTTAATCTTGAGGCAGTACATGCTGCTGCTATTTTGTAGTCCACATTTCAAAACCGAAATATTGGTCTCCAATCTTCCATCCCGTCCAATGATTGATCGTTTACCTCTCCACAGTTGTTAAGATGTCGTTGTGTAGTTTGCGCCTAGCACCGTTGTCCTCACGCACAGAGGCTTACTGCTCGAATATCCCGCAAATAATAGACGGTGCCGTTTGCCCGTGGAAGTTCAAAATCACACTCGAGTTTGCAGCAGATTGCTTTGAAACTTATATTCATAGATGAGAATAGCGTATTTCATAACCCTCGAATTTATAATATTTAAAGCGTCATACTCTTCCCGTTTTCGTGTTATATATCAGGAAGGGAATATCGTGTCGCAATACCCGCGGATAGATGAGCGGTTCCGATCGCGTGAAGCTACAATCCTACGACCGTTTCACTGTATATCGAAATGTTCGCATTCACATGTCGAATTGCAATGAGGCGGTTTTTCGTCGTGATTTCATGCAAAACACTGTCGCGTGTTCACCAGTTGCTACCAGACGACGATTGCCCTTAGGGATAAACTAGTTATATGATACTCAATCGATTGGGCACAATAGCACTCTGATGTAATATTCTCTCAAGTGGAAAAAACCAGGATAAAGCAGTAACACCACCATCAAAAAATCATCTCACGCTCTTCAAAATGACACATGGCTGGATCATATTGCATGAAAATTCGTGTAAATTGCGAAGGGAATGAAAACAAATCCGTAATTTCCTCATTCATTTGAGATGTCGCCTATATTTCACAACGAATTTTCCCTGAGTTATTATTACGTGAATAATCCTCTTACAATAATAATACCAACCATCGAACGAATAGTACAGAGTCCCAGAGGCCCGATGGCATGTACCGATGTTTCATAATTGACTGACTGAAAATACATTATTTCACTATTCAGTGACGTTAACAGCTGTTGTTCATCAAGTTTTGGCTACAACGTGTGTCCAGGGCCCATAAATTGCATGTTGTCAATAGTCTGGGTGATGCTGTGAATGTTGGACAAATCTCCCGGTACGCCACTGAATGTGTCCACGGTATTCCCTACTCTCAGTGAGAAAAAAATATGAACTGATGGAACACCCATGCTAATTCTATTTGTTGATATGATAAACTATACCAGCTCACCTCTACACACGCCAATTTTCAATTCTATGACTAGTTGCTACATGATTTTGTGGTTTTCGTGTTGAAATTTTATAGTGAGCATGAGGAACAAATGCATATAATACCAAGTATTTAACCCAGATTGGCCCATCTAGGCAGGGGTTGAATACTGTTTAATCAAAGAAGCTATATTGTCTCGCATCACCCCCCCCCCCCCCCAAAAAAAAAATGGACGAGGCCGTTCACTTTAAGTCACTACAAAAATCGTTTCACGGTCAATCGAGACTGATTTTATATAGATATCACGCTTTCTCGTCAGTTGCATCCCGACGACAATGCCTCTTTAAAATTAACAAAAAAATCTCCCTCTGGAGTTTATACTGACCACCACCTACTCACCCAGACAATGAACAATAGTTTGTTTTATTTCCGCTATGAAGCTCCATACTAATTCCATCTTGTTTTTTGAAATGCCGACTTGTTTACTAGCTTTGCAAACACTTTGGTCCCCTGTTTATCTCAGATAATAATTGATATCTTCATAAAACACCAGATGTCTTGCAAACATATTGGTACACGCACACCATGTTGAGTGTCTATGGTTGCGTGGAATAAACAGCATCACGAATCCACGGTACTATTTTCAATATTAATGAAAATGATCAAAATATACCACGAAACGGAAAATATTGATGTTCCATCACTACTTCAACAGTTAATATCTCAACGTGACGGGAGAGAGACACAACTTTTCTTCTATCTGTATAGGGGAATATATCTTATGACAAATATGGTACTCTGCAAAATGGATACAACCTATTTCTTTTTGAGCATTTTATTATTTACTTAGTCTGTTATCTTCGTGTCTCGATCATGCTCAAGTTACTGTTCCTTTCAAGATATCAATTAATGTACATTGATAGCAATGGGCCTGTGTATGATAGGCCTACAAACAATGGCGTATCTGGCTGTTTGTACGAGGACGCAACCACTCCACTCTGGTAGGGGTCTTCTCCCTACACAATTGTTTCTCTCTATACTGCATTCGACCCCAAAAACATTAACAGTTGGTCGCGCGGTTGACCTGAGGTCCTCAATCAGGGGAGGGGGTGGTGGGGGGATTCCCGATTACATCAACATCGACTGTAACATCAATGCTCATAAAAGTGACGATCTTTACCTTTTACTGCTATCATTTTTTGGTGATCCTGTATCAGTGCAGATTATCCGTTTGGAAAGTTCTGCAGTTACTGCAACGGCTCCAGCTATGATGGAAGACTTATTACCGGTCATTTGAGATAATGTAAATTTCCCCTGAGTGAATGTTCAAAACTCCAGGTTTTCCAGTAGCCTAGACTTGGTAGGCCTACCCTGACTCCTGTAATATCGCTTGTGGGCATCACATTTTCACCTTCTACAAGAGGGTTCGAAATCTCTTGAATTCTGGGCTAAGGTTTGGGATATGAAATTTGCATGGTGGGCAAAATATGTGTTCTTCACACCATTAATGGCTATTTTCTCGAGCGTGTTAACAAGCATCTTATCTGGGGTGACGTTTTCTGACGACTTGTCCCTTTCTACTCATATTGACAAGATCTTTTCGAAGGCAAATAGATTATGAACCAGCTTTCTGCATGTCTCCAATCTGGATCGCCGTTTGCCAGTTTGACTTTTTCATAGACACAAAACAAGACACCTGATGGACACTTTACCAAGCTTAGAAAGACCGATGCTATATATAAATCAGAGAAGAAACCCTTTTTTGCACAGCACAATCTGGCACTCATCCGTACCGCGTGTTCATTGTGTCAGACTTTGAGCTATGTTTTTTTTTTCTTTCCGAACTTACGTTGGATGTTATTCATACTTGACCCTTGCCCCGCCAAACAACGCCTGGCAACACTAAATACGTCGGTGGGTAAAGAACTCACAGAATTAGACTTTGGAAACAGATCCGACAATGTATATCTCCCTGTAATCAGTCAACAAAATATCATGCCTGTTTTGTTTTATATATAGGGCAGTCGAACAGGGTTAAGATAGGATATTGTTTGCATACACCAAGTCTGGTATAATATTGCTAAGAGTACATCCGTGGGAACCGGTTACCCTTCAAACATACAATGGTTATGGCTGGTTGGGGTTGCAGAAGGTAACTAAAACACTCGAACTGTATTCAGGCGGAGGGGGGGGGGGGGGAGGGGAGTGTATGCTAATAGGCCATATCTCATATATATGAGGGCGTACTTCATAAGGGAAGATTATGTTTTCTGATGAGTTAAGACATGTTTGGAAAACATTATCCCAAAGAAAGGCCTTACAGGGTAGCGCAAACATAGCATGTACATGAATTCAACTTGTTAGTCTAATTGAGCCCCACTGAAACGCTATAGCAGTGACAACTTCAGGCCAAACATAGAAAGAAAGCATAGGGAAAAGAATTAGGAAGACCATTACTCCTAACGAAACGATGACAAAAGATATGCACAACATTAGAACACTCCAACCCACAATGCACTTTAACATAACACAGCTCTCCCACCGTGCAATCCACTGCTGTCGAGGCTAGTATTTTATTTTGTGTAAACGTATGTAGAACCGCGGACTAATTAGCTGAAACACCCAGCATATTATTCATTCTTGAAAGTACAAATGACATTTATTTGCCAACCAAAAGTACTAGATATTTCTTCAAACTCATGTGTTCGTTATTCGTTTTGATGAAGAATAATAAACTAAAACCGATTGATGTGGTGAATAATTTCAACTGAATTAGCTTGAAAACAAAAATATCACTTGTGAAGCACATCTTGGACTATTGGCGACGAGGTCTATTCCAAAACTATGCAAGTCTTGCAAGGCTTGCATGGTGAGCCCAACTTTTGAGAGAGAGAGTTTCGGTTTAAAATGGGAAAATTTCGTGGAATGGATTTTCGCTTGTAAACATGATAATTAAGTACACCATTATTGAACCATATCCAGGTAGGTTATGTGTGTTCGTAATTATGAGTGCACAAACTAATGTTGAGAGAGATCAACACCTCGTAAACGTGATATAATCAGTAATGCTCAGTCCGATCAATTCGAAATGCGGTGTAGAAGCTCCCTATTGTGGAATATTGAAATTCCGATCGGTTGAAGGCGTACATTGTACTTACTATTTTGGATCAGATCACAGGGTATAGGAGACGATAGAGGTCAATGCTCGAAATTTGAAAACATATAAAGCCCACAGTTCGCAGTTCGCAATTAAAACGAAGTTGTGTGTGTTGCGTAACAGTGATAGTAACAGTGACAGGGTCAAAGGTGATCGAAGTCAACATAGGCGGTCAAATTTGATATTCTTATAAACAATATCACAATGCCGTTATACTGTTTTTGACGAAAGGTAATCTGTGCACTCGGCCGGCATTTTTCCCTTCACCCTCACGAATTAGCCAAGTACTCAGCGTTTAGTGACGGTATGGTCTGTGTATTTTCATCAGTAACCATGTAACACACAATTAAAATACTATACAAGGTCTTATCAAGATCTATCGGTTAGAATACGCAAACACAACTAGAAATGTCGGGCGGTCACCGCCAGACTATATATCCCCGAGCTCTTATTCAAGAAATTTTGGTGATCATTGTAAACGGGACAATATTCGTAGAAATAGAAAGAAGACATTTATAGACTGTGAAGCGACAACGTTGACAGGTATATGGGTAATTCCATGAAGTGAAACAGAAGGGGCCAACTATGACATAGATAGTTCAGCCCGGGGAAAAACTCAGTTTTCATCCATTGCTCAATCAGATGTCTACTCAAGAAGGACTTTGTGTCATTCTTCATTCTATGATCAAACCGTACATTTTGCATTGAAAAAATTATAACAACATCCACAGGTCTTATAAATTGGATCATACAGGGTTTCATATGTGGAAGGGGACACAAAAGTATTAAAATTAAATCAACCCCAGACAAGCTTTTAATTTGTTTCATGAATTGATTGATTTATTTGTCAATTTCTGACAGGGATAGTAAAACAAATCTTCAGTTACTGGTAGTTTCGTTGTTAGGACCATAAGAAGCATATTAGGCCTATAAATGCTCTTTCAATTGTAGAGGACCCCTACAGCCCCGAACAAGGGGCGTCCTTAAATAAGCACATGATCAAGACTTCGACCTTTAACCACATGACACCAGACAGGAGGTCAATTCAGGTCAGAGGTCACACACATTGAGGTAAACAAGTATATCACAATGGCGAACATTCCGCCTTCGCAGATATTCAATTCGCCGATATAGGCAAAAAAAAAAAACGGTTTTTGAACCCTAAGTGACCCTCGAAGGAACTTCAATGATATGACAGATTCTCGAGAAATTGTTACTCTCCATGTGATCACATCACTACTCCTAGGAGCTTTTGCATTCTGATCAACACACCCAGTGCTATTGCGGAAAAAGTACTAAAATCAGTTTTGACCCCTAGTGACCTTATGCCTTCAATGACATGGGGGGCGGGGTTTTATGAAAATTGTTACAACTCCATGTTTGTGCATCCACTCCCTAGTCGCATATTGCATTCCAATTAACAGTCCAAGGTATGCGATAAAAAGTATTAAATCATATTTTGACGATCAGGATAACTAATATGCAAATAGTCCCACAACATTTACCCTCAGTGATCTGAGTATTGAATAAATTTCTCAGGACTGGTGGTAGTAAGTCTATTCACAAAGTTTCGTCAAAATCACTGAAAGTTGAGAAAATAAGCATTAATTAATTCTAATTATGCTAACGAATATGTAAATTAAACACACATAATGACCTTCAGTGATTCCAACGCAACTTGAACAAATTTATCGTGACTTTTAGAAGGTCCTACTCACAAAGATTCGTGAGAATCCAGCAAAGTTCATAAATTTGCTAATTTTGCTAAATTGAGGCCAACTATTTTGCAATTAGTCATGCAAGATGACCCTCCAATTGACCTCGGCCACATTAGGAAAATCATCGCACTGATAGTTGGCCATATTCACCGAAGTTCGTAAAATCCAATGAAAAGTTTGAAATATCACATACAGTATGCTAATTAGGCTACTGGCCAAAGAAATGCAAACTTGACCTCGCATGGACCCGAAGTTGTCGCCATGTTTTTTGGCTCCAACAACTCCCCAACACCACGTTTCTGTAAATCGCACACTGAAAATGTTGCGGAAAACCTGCAAAATAGCGGCAGCAAATATACGATAAGCCCATCTTCGAACTCATCCGAGATTTACTCATACGGACATGTGTACCAAGTTTTGTGTCAATCAGATAAAAAAGTGTTAAAGAATGAGAGCGCTACGACCTAAAGTTTGCCGGCGGCGGCGGGGAGACGGAGGGAACACAGCGTCAAAACCATAATATCCCCGAACACTTATCAGTGTTGCGGGGGAATGATAATACTCACAAGCGCGCAAACACACGGATACACACTTGCTAGATGGCTATTGAATTATTTCAGTATAGAGTATTACATTGGATTGTCGGGGCTAACCAAGCCCTGGACATGCTGTACACGCCTTTGTAGAAGGACGTCAGCGTGGAGCTCTTCGCAATGCCCTTAACAGCCACATCAGCATATTAACAGAGTGTTGTATGAAGCAAATAAATTTCGTATGTGTCGGGGCAGATCTCTGAACTCACAGATGGAGAGTAAACAAACTGAATGTGTTTCACGGGTTACAACAATAGTGCAGCTTTCACTTGAGATGTGGTCTCTGACGGCATTGTGAACAGGACACACAAACTAGGGTCCATGGCCAAACATCCACACTCTTCACACACCTCCGCTCACATACGCCTTTACGTAACATATATCTGAAAGATACAGCATGCACGCCGGCTGGGTTGATTACCATTATCTGCTTTTACATTTACATTAAGTTGCTCAGTGTCAGATAACAACAATATCATGATTTTCCACATTTTCAGAGCGAGAGATCTTCGGCGACGTGTGTCGTTGACAAAGAAGTTCATCTATGTATCGAACTCATCGACGGACATTAAAGACAGGAATGAAAAAGCCCGGTTTATCTAAAGAGTCTCGGAGTCTCATGACCCCCATGGAAAGACGCCGGCATCCATCAGGGGCGTAACAATTCTTTTGTTCGCAACACAGAGGGCGTATGTGGCCGTGTCATCCAAAAAGGAAATAGGAATCTCTTTGGGGACTCAGAGAATCCACAACTTGGCTACGGCATATCCGTACCAGTAGTCCATAAATCAGCCAAGGGGGGACTACGATAAACCAAGTACTTCGTTGTTATCGGTGCCTACAAAGGATCCGTGTCACGTGCGATCTCGCTCACTGGATGGAGTGAGATAAATTAACGACGTTGGATCGACTCTAAGGAGTGAGGACCATGGAATCGTGCGCCAGAGTCGTTTAACAGCAGATGATGAATTAGTTCCAAGGTGATGAGGGAGTTGCGAGGTGGCGCATCCCCAGTAGCGAAATTCAGAGCCAGGGGCGCCTCAGTAATAAATCCACAACTCCCTCTATCTGAATCATGTCAGTTCTCAACGATCAAGTTGAATTCATACCATGTCGCCCGATCCCAAAGAGGCAGAACGAGCCCCATGCGCGGGAGGGAGGTCTTTGGAAATGGGGAGTACTGTCCACGTCAACGCCAGTGAGGACAACTAATCTAGTCTTCTCATTGCTCTAGTCAAGAAGTATAGTCTGTGAGACAAAGCGGACCGAGCCCCTCCAGAAGAGATAGTGATACCATCAGTGGATTTCTCTCCCCGCGTGTCATGCGCAAGTTCTTTCGCTCGAGGACGCCCAAGCATATGACAGAATCGGAGGACCGAAAATTTTGAGAGATATGGATCGAAATCTAGTTACAGGAAGACAGGTGATAAGTCTATTCGCTCTTTTGCGTTTCTCGCTCACCCTCGCCGATTCACGATAGTTCCAACGAGCCACGGTCTAATGGGGGAAGCCCCACGACGGAAGAAGAGTTGGTTTCATAATCGGTCGCTGAGCTTCCGACAGTAAGAAACGAGGACCAGTCCAGCACAAGATTTCGAAGAAATAAGGAGGATCTGGGAAACGATTGAGTGGGAAAGAGAGACAGAGAGAACACCAGTCGCACAGGAAGTTGAGGCGGACCCAATGCACCGATCATATAAATCCGCAACGAGAATGACCTTCAACGCTCACAAAAACAATAACACTGACCCAACAGGTGGCATCCGGAAAGAAAAGATGTTCAGAGGGCATGTTGAAAAGAAGCGCCACAATGCAGAAAGAGAAGTAAATCAAAAGAAGAGAAGAGAGAACGAGCGCCCGGAGTTAGAAAGAAGGGGATTGGCCTACCCTCCCGAGATACATAAAACTGTTGCAGATGCTCAGAGACGAAAAAGCAAAATCCAGACTTCTAAAACAACTTACATCTGAATAGTGTTCCTCGAGTGGAGACCAAGCATTACCACGAATTTTCCACGTGTCTTTTTCGCATTTATACGTGCAAGTGACCTACATGGCATCAGTGCAAAAAAGTAAGGGGGAAGAGGTTGTTAGGGTTAAAGAACACTCTCTCTTCCGATTTCCATAGACTTCGTGTATTCCATCGTTCCATGAAGTCGAATGGTTCAAGTTTGTTGCTAACGACATCTGAGTGAGGTGAAGGACCATATTTGCGGAGGTCTGAGCTATTGGGTGTTCTGGCTTCGATTAGCTTGCCCTGGATTCGAGACTCGCAATAAAAAAGCAAAACCTGAATACAGAGTCCGGCAAATAAGGACGGTAGTAGAGTATCCCAGGTTGTAGATAGGATACATGTTATACGCCAATCCTCCTTAACCGAGGAAGTTGTAGCACATTGGAAGAAGAAACAATAACAGTAAGGACACAGAAGTCTAAGAAAAAACTGGGGCACGCGAGTGTGTGTGTTTGCGAGTGTGAGGTGTGCTAGTGCAGAGGGAGCACTCGGGTAATCTATACTTTTGTATACTTCCAGCTTCTGTTCACTTCCATGTATTGTGGTCACCTCATGTCTAAAAAGTGCCTGTAGACTATAGGCTAAATTCATGATATGAGGAAATAATCAATTGCACAAAAGTGTTGGAATGTCCTATTTTTCCTCCCGTCGATTCAAAATGATTGGTTGAACCCTTCTTTACCCATCATGGAGAATGTGATCCAATATTGAGTTCAGCAACATCATCAGCAGATCAGGTTCTTGAGGACGCGTATGAAGTTGTAGCTCGGAGTGTGCGTTTCGGGTGTCAAAGGTCATGACGGTGCACTGCGCCAACCGGAACTCTAACACATCAGTTTCATCGCCCAAAAGGCCAGTGATGGCAGGGGTGATTTGATTTTGCTTGCGATCTCCCACTTCAACTCCGCGGATACGCTTTTCGGAAATAAATAAATGAAAAATCAACCACTATATATATATATATATATATATATAATATATATATATATATAATATATATATATATATATATATATTATATATATATATATATATGAATAGTTCACGATTGAGCATGATTTTTTCGAGCCCTACGTTCGTACCGTACGTTGCGCTAATCGTCTTGTATACTCCCAAAACAAATTGTATACCGATACCAACACCAGCGATGCTTCCTTCCTGCTCTGCTGTCCGGGGTTTTACCCCCCTTCATGCTACCTCTCTCACCCATCAGAAATAACATGAGAATGTGGTCTATTATTTTTCATCGTTGGTTAGTGTATGTTAAAAAAAAATCATCGGTGGATATTGGCGCATACCTTTACCTTAGCTCAAACTTATTTGTTTTCGACAAGTTTCTTACGCCGGTGCTTGTTCCTCATTTTTGGCCAAAGACGTTTTATAGTAAATGCTTTTACCTATTCTCAGTCCATGTTGGTGAACCTCATATCTCAGCTTCAGAACAGACTCAAATAACATCTCGCATGCATCCATGCATGTCTCGCAGATAGCTTGTTTTAATCAGGTCATCATGGTATATTATCGGGGGCATCGTTTTTCTCGTGTTTTTAATTACCCCGTTTAGAAGAATTTGGATGTTCGGGGTTGCTAGTAAGATAATCGATATGTTCATATAGATGAGAAAGAAGAAAAGAGTAATCACCTAAATGGCATTCAAATATGAAAATGGGTAAAGCATATTTTTGCACTGAATACGATATGAAGAGAAAGGTGACTATGAAAATTGATTATTCAAAAATAAATATACGGGAGATTTTATAACACGAACCAGGGTCCTATTAACAGATTAAGGTATTATAGTTTTCATCGTTAGCTAACTATGAAAAGTCAGGAAAAAATGTTTGCTTTTGCATTTTCGTGCCTTCATTACGAATAGTACCGAGAATCGATTGTTGTTGTGTGACGTCATTCAAATGGCCTCGCGTCCATTATTCGCAGGGCGTTGCCAGACTGTGGGTTCTATAATTGATTCTATAATTTGATCGTTATACTTCTATAGACAATCTGGCTACCGGCAACTATTGACAGTCAGAATTGACAGATTTTTAAAAAGCTTAATGTTTTCATAATTAATTCTTCATTCCAGTATTTTATCATGTGCTTCACGAATGAAATGAATGTTTGGAAATGCATTTTTATAATAAGGCTATAATAATATAACGAACTGAATTGAATTCTATTTTGCCGTCAACCATTTATGATGCTGAAGGGAGCATTGCCAGGGATAAACACTCAGACGATAATATGAGCAGGTGTACAGCTAACAATTTAGTGGAATAGGGAGTTGTATCAGGTTTGATGAATATTTCAACGCAGTGAGTGAAAATGTCAGGGTGGTATAAACCTAAAATAGGTTCATTCGCACTAAAAGGCGGGTAGCACAGAACAAAGTAAGGTTGCGGAATGCCATGACAAGGCGATGCCAAAGTGCACCTTGACAGTTGTAATGTTTGTAATATTCAAAAGCAGCTGTCAAAAGTTTCGCAAGATGCACGATGTTTCCCAAATTACAGCCCCTTGTGGTTTGTTCTAATTGCGCCCAGGTACCATTAACATAATTTATCGCAATGCGCTTTTCCAAGATAACACAGTCCGAAGTTTGACGAAACGAATACATTGTATTTTTCAGGGGTCGTGAATCATATTTGAGAAAACATCAAACGGGGAGGTGCATGATGGCTTCAATTGAAGGCACTCACGTGACTCAAAGGGCGGGCTAATACGCCATCGACTGGCTAGTTGCATTGTATATAGGCTGCACCATGTAGCTGGTCGGTTGTGGCTACCATGTGTTAAGTTTTGGGCAGGTATGATGAACTATACGAACATTACTATTGCGAAGATGTTCTTGTTTCGGATGTTAAGGTTCCATTCTGTCGTTTCTATAAGAAAACGTGACACCAGAGGATTTGTCTAATTCGAGTGTCGCCTCTTGGTATTGTTCCAGCGGAATACGTGGACTGCGTAATTGTTGCGGGTCGCCCCGAGTCTCCATCACAATCCAGCAACGCCATTTGACCAAAGCTCGGTCAAACCATGCATGGTCAAGACGGGTGGGGTATCTGACTCTGGCTGAGTGATTGACCACTGGTACTTATAATGTATGACCCCGAGGCATAGAGGAAACCATCCAACTCAGAAAAATTTTCTTCCCGATTGACGCATCACCTTATTGGGTCACGTGGGGAGGGGGGGGTGGGGGGGGGGTTCGTGGGGGGGGGGGGGGCTTCTCAAAAGGAATGTCACAGACGGTGCCCACTCTCAGTACACATGCAGCGTAACAACGTCGCTTCCATCAGCTACCATGAGCCCACGGTATGCTGAACACCTCGCTCCACGAACGACAAGACTGAGGACGAGAAAACGTGGCTTCCAGGACTTTGATTATCCAAAACCATCAGAGCCACCCTATACATGTGATCACGCGGACAAGGTGTCATCGATAAGGTACAACAACAGTAGACAGAGCAATCCCTAACTACACCAGCGTCGACCATAACACTAAAAACAACAATATCAGAAAAGATGGGCCTCGAGTCAGCTTGATTGGCTAACTACCATATTACCTACAGGAAGTCCTGCACCCCGGGAATTAGTGGTTTAGCCGGTCCTCGATAAACGCACGTACCCATGAAGTGTTGGCACCCTCCGTACTGTATCTCGAGTTTTGGGTTATAGAGCTCCTTGGATTGGGTTCGATACTAAGTATGTATACCATTGGAAATTGGACATAATTTCAGCGCAATTGAAGTTCAAGAGCTGTGGCAAGCATCTTGCCTGCCTACTTCACAATAAGAAGATGCAATGCTCGAGCTCTAGCTGTCCATATTCTACTAACAACATATTGGCTTTGCCGGGTTTCTAGTTGTGGCGTTACTAGATGACTAATAACTGTTAATGAGATAAACAGACACATGCTGTTTGATTACCAAAGTATCCTCCGGTTGGACCTAGCCCTTCGCGGGACAAGAACAATTAGAGCTGGAATGCTTCCGTTTTTTTATGTGAATTTAAGCGAATCCCTTGGTGTCTTCTGGCGATGGTGTATTCTCTTCTCAATACACCAATTATTTGCTTTAGGTTTTTACCGTTGTTTATTGTGCCCAATGCCGCGATAATCGCTTGTTCAGTGGTTTTCACTTGCCAGACGATGCAAGGCAGAGCGATTTTACAAAAAGGGTGCCACAAACCGGTGCTCACTCACCGTACTACTATTCAATTTACAATCCCAGAGCCCAATTTACCGTATAGGTATTTTGCACTAAAAGCCTGTTCATCAACAGGCTCTCCGCGGTTTTTGCACCTGTGCTATTATCGTCGTATTGATTAAGTTGTTCAGCCAGTTCGACCACTTGAGTTCAATCTTAGTAGCCGTTCAAAACGAAACTTTCCATTTGATATTGAGAGGACCCGAATAAATTTTCTACTAATTAACTATTTCCCAAGATTTAATTTTGTAGGCTCTCACTTCCCCTTTTAACCACTAAAACCCTAACGGACGCAGTAGGCGAACTTGCTTGCAGTCTGTCGCTTCTGAATATTCACACTATAAGGCGGAGCCTAACGTTTAACGACGCGAATGGGGTTTTATTTTATTTGCTCAATGGCATGGGCTGTTAGTGATTAAACTACATCACTTGTAATACATCACATTGTTTGACTGGGTATTATTGAGGAATAGTCCTCTATTATCTTGGTTTGGCTCTGGCGTTATCGCCGCATTCGCAGCTGCCTAATTTTAACACTCGCGAAAGTAACGTAGACCTGCAGTTGGTCAGTGCTCTCTGAAGTCACGCCAACCGTTATAGGACAGCCTGCCGGAGCGAAACCTACGCGTTTTGGTGGCAGTGAACCATGTGCGTCTGTGTTTGTGTGTGTGTTCGTGTGGGTTGTGGTTTGTGCGTTGTTTCGTGTATGTATATGTGTGGTTGGTTACTTGTGCTTGGTGTACGTGTGTTCGTGTATGTATAGGTGTGTTTTGTGTACGTGTGTGTGCGTGTGTGGGTGCGTGGTTTCGTGTATGTAATACGTGTGTTTGTGTCCTGTGTTGTCTTGTGTGTGCGTGTGTGGTAGCATATCGCTTGTAACTACGCTGAGTCACTGTAATGGTTTATTTATTGCCATATGCTTCGGGTGGCAGATTGGTGCCCATATTCCTAAACCGAGCGCCTGGTGTCGGCTCAAACTTGAGAGTGCCAACAGTAACTCTGGTACTGTATTGTTGGTTTCCATTAGTACCTTATTCATAAGGTCCATAGATAGTGTCTTGCTTATAGGCTAACTAAGTAAACACTGTAAGTGGAGAGCGAAGATACTATATTGTCTTCATATTTAGTGGGTGATTGCCCACGTTTGGGATATGCGTCCATTAAGCCTTCTCACGGTTTGTAAGTGCGCTGCGCACCATTGAACAGCTCGGGGGTAGAGACGCGATTCCCCCCAAAGCTCTATCATTACAGCCTATTTTTCAACTGGCATCCGCTCTTTGAGAATACATCAATTCATCGAATTTTTCGGATACCATCGTTGAATAACTATGTGTGTTGTGGGACGGGGGGCATTTTGGGCTGTAGAATGTCAGTTTTGGTCGATGCCGTGTACCCCAATGACCAATGGCATCTCATTACCTGCAATCTAAAAAAGGCTTCTCTATATTTGGTGTGAATTTTCTTGAGTGGACGTAGCTTAGAGGCAAGATCTTCAAATGCCTACATGCTCGATGTTACTGTAATCCGTAGCCGCCGTCGCTTGTTGGGTTCGAGATTCTATACGAACGAAATTTTGTTATATCTATCTGAGGTATAATTTGTTGCCGGCCTTCGTAATTTGGCAAACAGTGGAGCAATTGTTGTTCAAGAAAAATACGACTTATAAGAATGTTTTAATTGCGTTTCAGGTATTTGTCGATAGGTTGTAAAATTGAAATACTGGTGCGAATTACCTGCATGACGTAGCGATCGTTCCTCATCATCATCGAAACAACATATGACGCACGATACCGCGGGTGTGGAGATAGCAGCCAAAACAACATATATTGCTCGTACATTATTTGTTTCTGTACACTAGTGTTCACGTGGCTGTTACCTGTCCTTTCGATACCATTCTATACTCTGTGATAGGATCTGTGCTGAAAGCTGCGCACGTTAGACACATTTCCGCCTGAGCCACATCTCGAAGAGCAGTTTAATCATTCTCATCCATCTATTGTTGGTTAGTTGCCATAGCAACCAATCTATGTAGGTTTCTCCAGTTGAAACCCTGCATGCAGCGTTGTTCCGGAGCTATTAGTCGGTTGGACAAACTGAGAGCTTGAGGGAGGCCATAAAAACTAACTTGAAGCTAAACATTAAACTAGCGAGAATGAATGATATCATGAGTGCTTCAAGGGAAC
This sequence comes from Sclerodactyla briareus, assembly GCA_026419785.1. Classification (NCBI taxonomy): domain Eukaryota; kingdom Metazoa; phylum Echinodermata; class Holothuroidea; order Dendrochirotida; family Sclerodactylidae; genus Sclerodactyla; species Sclerodactyla briareus. The sequence goes on along the minus strand of JAODTK010005735.1, from coordinate 73,855 downwards.
AGAGAGATATAACCACGGGAACAGAGAAAGATAGTCACGTTTCAACGACACGCTTATGTAAACACAGGCGCATGCATGTTGTCATCAAATATGAACTAAATATACTTCCTGTTTGCCCTCTAAAACCTGTTATGGGTAAATAAATTTGAGTTTTCTCTTCTCCATCTGAATCCTGATGTACGTGATATTAAGGGCTTGGGCTACTGCTATTAGGCAGTTAGGTAGCTCGGCCTGATGTAGCTATATTGTTCGGTGGATTTATTTATAGGGAGTTCTTCCGAGGTTTCAAGTATTATAGTACGTGGCATAACTATGAGACTTTGTCCCGGGGAACCGTTAGGCATCTTTGTAGCAATTCAAAAATGTACTTCAGAATGGCATGGTTAATATATGTATTCAAAGGATGCTGGTCAGTAGCCTTGCTTCCTAATGTTAGTGTCGATAGTGCACGTTAACGTGATCATAAACTAGTGCCATCTCAAAACTATAGGGGAAGGAATTGTAATTTTTCTAGCGATATACCTAGATGGGCGTTTTTTTATATTTTATTTTTATATATATGAAAAACTCAGTTAAGGCGCAGTCTGCACCGGCATGCGTAGCCGATTGACCTTGACGGAACCTTGTATCGAGTGGCAGCTAATACGGGCATGGTCGGATCTTGTATGCAGTCCCAGCGCGTGGGCCATACAGAGGTCGTTCCATCCCATGTGGAACCGTATGCCTAGCCAGTTATTAACTATGGTTGTGATGACATTCGTTCGATAAGAGAATCCATTCCATCTTGGTCATATGGTGGACTCTAAGTTCCAGTACGTTATGTTCACTTATTAGAAGGACAGCGATAGCAGAGGTTCCGAGGGGCGTCGGGGAGCTTAATCTCCCCGCCTCCCAGGCCGAGGGACAAATTGTGGACGTCGTGGAACACATTTTGAATCTGGGGGAATTTTATGCTTACTGAAAAAAGTTGATTACGTCGTTTGCAGAAAACTGCAGGTTTCGTTGGTGACTCCTCATTCCTGAAATATTTAACGAGCGTGTTGCTTAGGACCGTCGCATTTAAGCGTGAATGTTCAGTTGGTGTGAAAAAGGCATGAGAAAACGGCCATCAAGAAGAGCATATGCTGGAACAGTTCTTATAGCTGCTGGTGTCCATTTCCCAACATATCGGTGTTTAGGCCTACTGTTGACGTCCACGCTGAGTCGCGTCAAATTCAGCGGCACATCCCAAGCAGGAAATCAAACTTATTCTGATATTGGCGAGGGTGCATTCCTCTTTTGGCCAAGTGCGAATCCTTCACCAGGTACACAAAATTAGGCTATGCCTCTCTGGCGAAACCTGAATGTGTGTTGAGGAGGGGGAGGGGTACATCACACACAGACGGCAACACGCAAATTGCCTCCCGCTCGGTTTATGATACGCCAGAGAGAAGGCAGCGAACACGTATAACCCGAGCGGGATTCGAACACCGATCTTCGGGGTGGTAAGTTGGGGCGGAAACAAAAGTTGGTCTCAAAATGATCGCCATGCTTCAAAACGCGCAAATAATTGAAAACCAATTCCGAAAAAAAAAAAAAAACCGCCCACTGTTTCACCCGCTCAAAATTTTCATTACGCGATCATGTGTGCCAAAAAAAAAAACAATGTCAAATCTGCGAAAAATGATTTTCGCAACAATAAACAAGAGGGCAATCCCCGGAGTTGCAGGATCCATCGGCAAATTTGGAACTATTTCTTTGTTTCTACTTGCTACCTTTTCGCGAGTTGCAAATGGACAAAATTTATCACAATATGTCTGAAAACAGCGATTTCCCCAAAAAATATTCATATTCATGGAAATTTCAGTTGATTCACAGCATAAATGGTGGGAAACCCTTCGTTTTGATACTTTGTAGCTACTTCTGGAATTTGGAATCATTCAGTCCTCCCAATCTCTAGATATACCAAAAAAACTGAAACAGATTTTCAGAAATTCTCATATTTGGCCAAAAATCTATTTCCCCCCCCCCCCCCCTAAATTGACATTTTTGGTAATTTTGTGCTAATTGCATGGGAAAAGTTTTATTTGTGTCTTTTTACATTGCCACAAAATTGGAAATCATTCAGCCATTGGAATAAGGGAATATATTAAAAAATAGTGAAAACTTGTAAAAATGAGAAATTGCCCCAAAATTGTCTTTTGCCTCCTAAATTCCTCAAATTTGATAGTTTCCATTTAATTTTGGGAGCGATTATGTGTTTAGTGACTATTAAAGCGTGTGCGAAATTTCACTTTGTTCAGCCATTTCAAAATGGAGATATTTGAGAAAAAAACCGTATCAAAAATCGAAGGACACGCAAAACGCACACACACACACACACACACGCAAACACACAAACGGACACTTTTGCGAGTGCACCTTATTGGTGGATCACCCGGCACCCATTGGTACCCCACCAACGGGTACCCCTCAGTGGATAGTTCCAAACCATCACTATGGTTACCATAGCAACCAGTGCTATGGCAACCAGCAAAAGGAAATATAGGTGAAAGGGCAAAATGACTAAATATCTCATCCGGACACTTCGGGACGATCGAGATAAAAAGTCCGTCGGGTGGGGGCGTTGAGCCTGCTGAAGCAGACGATTATGCGGAAGCTGTTCCTAAATAGAGGGGCTATCAATTTTTAGTTAATACCACGGTCGAATATCACCTAAATATAGTATGCAGGGCTGTTGACAAATCCCACCAAAAATGGGAATCAGCTCATACGATTCAGGTGACGTAAATGTAATATCAGTAAACACACGGACGTTGATATGGAGGGAGCAACCCCTGAATAGAGTACGGAAAAAATCCGCCCGAGATTTTGTCATACAAGATTTACAGAAGGACTTTCAATAACTTTCTAAGTTTTCGAAGAATGATGCTTCGAAGCCTAAAATGAACCGAAGCCGCTGTTACAGCTATGCGCAGGCGTATTGCGGCTTGCATAGTATCGCCGTCCGAGTTCAGAAAAATATGAATCCTTCAAATGGAGAATAAAAAAGAATATCTATCTAAGGATGCCAAAAATAGGTTGGAGTTTGTCTAAAGAGTATCAATCAACAGAGTTATTCCCATAGGCATTGGCCGTTTCCCGTAATTTAGTAAAAGAGAGGAAGTCCGATTGCGCAATCAGCGTTGACGTTGCACGACCCACTAGTCAAGCCAAAGATTCAGTTTACAGCGTGCGGAACGAGTGGCAAGGCGTTTGTTAGGCAAATCACCGCGGTTCAAGGGGCATCCTTGCACATGAAGAGGTTCATACGAATTGAACAAAGTCAAACGCTGTTTTCAACAGGCTAGGTCGTATGAGGCGAAAAAAAATGTTGGCTTTAAAACGATAGCCATGCTCCCAAAACGCGCAAATTCAGCACAATAACTCCGTTCGCAAAAAAACAAAATCGGCCGCGTCAGGGCAGTGTGGCGCGCGCCACACTTGTGTGTGCAAAGTTTCATAGGGATCCGACAAGAGACGAGGGAGTATTGTACAAACACTCGCCAATCAGTTCCGTTGAAAGCAAGATGGCCGCTGCCAGAATGGAGCGACTATATACGCCCAAATTCGAACCCATATGAGATGTCTGGAGGGTGAACATGTATGCAACGTTTCATGTCAATCAGCATTGCGTTAGAGAGTTATGGCGTCAACACGGACATCTTCCGGCGGCGGCGAAGACTACGAGGCAAAACCATAAATCTCCCAAAAGAAAAAAAAAAAAAAAAATCGGGAAAATTATTGCTCAGTAGGATGGTTTTGACTTTCAAGGTGTAGGTATGTGCGTGTGTGGGTGGTGTGTGTGTGGGTGGAGTATGTGTGTGTGGTGTGTATGTGTGCGACGCCTTGTGGTGAGATAACTCGAACTCAAAAGGACATCGAGGTCAACTGAGTCCAATTCTGAAACCCCTGTGAACACGATAAGCTTATGCCGTTGCTTGGCGATCAATCTCCCAAAATTGAGTATTTGAAGATTTTGTGTTGAGTAAAAGAAACCCTAATGATTTTGGGTGATAGAGGTATTATGCTAGAAAATGGGAAAGTTTGGAAGATTCTCTTTGGCCAATTGTGGCTAACACGATACCTCGACCTTACCTGAGGGATCGAGCTTATGCCCGCTGTGGCTATGTAGGTCCCTAATGAGTTCATGAACCCGTGTTTTGAGCCGTTCGAGCTTTATTTGAGATCAACATATGGAGGACTCGAGTCCGTCTGCCTCCGACCCGATTTCGCTACCTGGGATTTTTGAAGGATCGGGCTCGGAACGGGTTTCGATACTCGTAAACGGGACTCGGTGTTCCGACCGGAGCTCGTCTCGAGACCAGCTCCAAGACCGCAAAAAAGTTTTTGTATTTTTTCATTTTCTTTTTTAAGTTACTAAATAGTGCGTTTGACCGAATAAGTTTGACTGCGCTTGAGCGGCTGTCCGTCGAGGCGCCACTCCAGTCCTCGTGGGACTACCATCTGTCTGAAATGCAAGAGAAAAAAACTTCAAGTGAATATATGCCGTATTGAAAATATTATGTTATATAGTCTGCAAACGGTTGCAGTTGAGGGATGGGGTATTGAATATGCATTTATTTTATTAGTTTTGGCACTGCTGAATGGCAATTGCAAATATTGGGCTATCGTTATGAACTTTCTCGATATGTTACTAGAAACAGGTAAGGAGAGCTATAGAAATTTTGAGTTGGGATGCTATGCACATTACAGTTACTCTGTTTGTGGGGGACTGACTGCAATAACATGCTGTTCTAAACCTTATAACATATTTCTGCTGGAATTTCAAGTTGTAAAAGAGACGGTATTCGTGTCTCGGACACAAGAAACTCGGGCCCGGGTGTTTGAGGACTCGGTCTGGGACTCGGGTATGAGGACTCGTGTTGCTCGGGTTGGCTGGATTTGACTCCATACTGGTTTTGAGTCTTGAAGAATGTTAAAAGTAGAGATTGGTGCTACCATTTTATGGCTGTCTGGCCGGTAATGGGGTTTACGATTTTTTTTTTTTGTCACCGGGGTTAATGTTCGGTATATGAATGGTAGATTTTTTTTCATATTTTTGCTAATGTTTGGCTGTAAAAAGGCCTTGCTCCCAACCACACAAAATAGGATGGGGCGCATTTTCTATATGGGAATCCCCATTATAGTTGTATGATCATGACCATGCTTCGGGGTCAGGTCAAAGTCTAAAAAGTTTGAAAATTTATGACGAAGTGCAAGAAACCTGTTGTTTTTGTTTGTTGATGGGTTCATTTCGGTAACAAAACTGGATAAGAACTGTAGTTCAGATTTTTTTTATTTCCGTCCGCGGATTAATTGTTTCTGTCAAAGCAATCGAGTTGTATTTGGATTGATTTGTTTGTGTGCAAAACGATGGACTCAGATTTTGTGGGTGTGTCTCTAATTGGCTATACAATTACAAGGACACGGTGTTTATTACACCAGAAAACAATTCGGTGATGATATTCCTCCCATAAAACAGCATCCCCAATTCCGCTTGATTGAAACAAGCATTCTGAGATTTATCGTGTTAACGAGATGTTCCTGCAAGTTGACCTCTCTTGCCTTACATGACCTTTGTCTCGATCCAAGTATGGGTTCTGCATCAAAATGGTCCAGTATAGAGGCATATCATCTCCCAACACCGCCAAACAAAAGACGGTGTTCTCTCGATACTCGTTATTTAACCGGTAGGGTATGTACGGAACTGACGGTTATCATCGGTTGGGCGAAGTGGCTAGAACTCCTTTCAGGAATGGTCTTTCTACATGGTAATTACCAGTAGGTATATGCGATTCAGGAAGAAGAACGCCCATACAAGCAAATATAAAGTGCGTTCTTTCGAAGTCGTAACTTTGGTAATTAAGCAGGTAGAGTGATACATATTGTACGTGTTTCCAAGTGTTGTGTTGGCTGTCACGAGCCCTCTTGGTTTTTGTCCGCTCTACTTGGTATATACGGTATATACGAGGTTCCGAAAATTTCTTAACACGGCCAAATACTTACCACACGGACGAGTGGATGCCCTGGATTGCTCAATGGTCAACGCCAGCGCAGTGCCATCCAGTTCCCGCATCTGGCATCGTGCCCTTATAATATGACATCCACCGATTTAAACTTTGAGTAGTATTTTCAAGCCTCCTGATAGAATCGGTGGCGGAGAGCAATGGGATATGGGCAGGCAGCTCCGCCAGAAAAAAAAAGATCAAAACAAAAAACAAAAAACCAATACAAAAAATAAACTGTATAAAACATAAAATACAAGAACGAACGAAGACACACCACAGAAAGAAGCAAAATAATAAAATATGCCAAAACAAAACACGAACAGCGTCTCCGAAGAAGAATGTTTTGATAACAAATGAAGACTTCCAACATTACACTTCAATCATGAAAGGCGAGGGTACTTGAAAACAATTGCGTAAACAAAAGATCAGACTTCGGATGTGTGCAAAAACACACTAAGCAGGAACTAAAATGTTTTTCCCCCACCTGACCACAAAAAATAAGTGCCAAGAACCAAAACCCCCAAATCAGTGTCGCTTCCGACAAACCTCTATAGTGGTCGCCATGTACTACACTGCATCTGTAAAAATGTAACCGACTGAAGTGAGTTGGGCCGATCCACACGATTGCACTATAGCACCTCACATGACGATAGCTCGAATAGCTGGGCTGAATGATATTGTAGTCGTGCACCCCTGGCAAACAGCGTGCGGCGGGTCCGTGGGATTCCTGAAACCCAGAGGTAACGGGGAGAGGGGGCGGTGGCAGGACAATATAAATATCCAATCGAAGGGAATTGACATAACAAATAATATTTGTAAAAGGAACCTCCTGATACTTCCCTACATGAATACACAGAATTCGACTGGACCAGTCTCAACGATTTAAAATAAAACTTCCTTCTCCTAATATGACATAATTACTCGTACTACGGCTTCAGACGCGTGCGGTGCACAAACAAACGATAACTATTACACAGGCCTGAACACAAGCCACCACGCGGTTCCGCCCCGCTTCTACACACCTTCCTCAAGGCAGTCCCCTAAAAGCACACGATCCCACAACCAAAATACACCGTCCATGAAACACAACAACCGAGACTGATTACTAGACAGCAAGAAATGGTAATTCCCATCCGTCAAATTTATGAACGACAAAATGCAACGGTCACCCACGAAATTAGAATTTGGTATGTGAATAATACAGAATGCACAACTAGTGCCGACCGGCGCTACAGTAGCAGTTGCTGATTAGCCCAATCGCCCCTGCTGCCATCCGTCCTCGCGAGTATCATATCGGTAGGTTTTTTTCCTCTCGTCGATCCTCTCTTCTTGTTTGTTTTATATTTTCGTATCCAGTCTTTCGTTTTCTTTTCCTTTTTCTGGTGACTTGAGTTTTCGTTTCTGGGCACTTTGTTTTTTTAATTTTTGGTTGAAGGGATTTTAAAATCGTATTGACTATTGAACAGTGTTGTACTGTAGGAAACCGGCACAATCGCGAGACCGATACCGAGACCGAGACCGATCCAGAGGGTAGTCGAGACCGGGTCGACTGCGACCAAGGAGCAAACTTTTGATACCGAGACGAGCAAGGACGCATCCGAGAGACAATCGAGACTGATGGATAAAGTATAATAGTGATGGCAACAACTCCGCACTGCATTGTGGGCCTAACTACACCCCACTGCTCTATATGACATGATACTGTGAGACAAACCTCTTTGTTCATGGTGATTATTTGCCTTTTTTTCTACAATCTGCAGAACAGTTATTTTCTTCCCGATCATTCTCCACAAATTCGAGACAGGAATGATCTAAACCTGAGCATAACCAGGGTGGCGCAATTGTGTGCCTCCACCCCCAGTTTGCCCAATTTGTCCGATGAAGCCATCAGCCATATATATCCTCGCATCGCATTTAATTGAGAAGACCCCACCAGGATGCAGATTTGCCTTAATCTATCTATGGTCGTTCAACAACATGAATATGGTACCGGTTGGTAACACTTCAACAATATTCGATTACTCGGGACTCCTCACCTGTACATCTTTTAGGTCTTTGTTGAAAACCCTTTATATCAAAGGCAAACCTATGTCTAAGTGTATTTGTTTCATTCATCCACATGTTCAGCGCATTGAACCCGGATATTGCTCTTTCATAGGGCCACTGGTGTAATAATAACAGTCCTCTCCTCTTGTAAGTTCTATCCCAGTATCAGTGCCCTGCTTGACGAGTTTCGCATTGGCGTAGCATAGTACCGGATTTCCCATGATTTTAGGCCCGGGCTCTTTTTTTTTATTTTTATTTCGATCATCATGCATGGTCGGTTCATATATAAGTTCAGTTGCGTAACGGGGGTGATTAAAGTGAGGGGCCCGGGATGTAAAATAAGCTGGAAGTCCGACAGTACATAGTCAATATACCGACGCTGTCAGGGCGGTTTTTGAGCAATTATGTGGGGGGGCTACTTATGTTGTGACTAGCTGAGCGAGCGCCGCCATAGGTTGCTGCGCATCGTACAAGAAAACATTTAACATTTCAGATCACCAGAAGAGGCCTTTACCTGCAGCGAAAGGGCATTGAAGTATTTCCCTGTTCGACGCATTCATCATGTTCACGCAATGCATACATACCATGGACAATATTGGGTGGGGCGCGGGGAGGGAAGATCTCGTGCAAATTTCGGAGGCTAAGAGCCACATAGCTCCCCGTAAAGCCGCTCCCAGACACTTACTTACCGGGTTCTCGTTTACGGAGAGAGATCCACACAGCTGGGAATCACACCTACGTTTTCCCTTCCCCCTCCAAACATCTTACTAATATATGTATGTATTCCTCATACCGCGTAGTTCATGAAACAGCACAGTACAATAACAATAACGCCAGTCATCAAAGGACATCTGAGGCTCATTTGGGGACATTTTATAGTGGATTTTGGTTGACGATCGATGAGAAAACTATCAAGGGACTCAGAATAATTGTGCATGCAGGAACGGACGTCTGCAATTAGGTTCGTCGGTCGAAGTCATATCGCCCGTTGATTTAATTAGCGCGATGTTAATCGTGCTGACATACAGGAAACAATATACTCCCATGAGCGCGATCCCTTTCGCGTGGGGTCCAGAGCACGCTTCAGCTCAGGGCTCTGAAAGCTGTAGGGTTCTAAGTGCCTCTAGTGAAATCGAGGCTCATCTGGTAACAAGTTATCATGCTCGATTAACAAGATTCCAGAAACTATAAAAGATTTTTCATATAATTCTGAGAATCATAATAACTTTTAAAAAAAAACAGACTACGTCTGGGAACATTATATGCCTAGGTGAAGTCATGTCGCCCTCATGTGTAGCGCGGGCAAATCTGTGTTCAGGTGTTGCCATACCACACAAAAAGACTACGTAGGGCAAATTCACTTCAAATTCCCGCCTTAGGGACCCTGGAAGCTGTAGGATTCTAGTTGCTCTCTATTGCAACATGAGGTATTTTGGGAACAATCTATGGTGATTTTGGTTAAAGGTCCTAGGAAATTATCTCAAGACGATTTAATAATTCTGTCAACATAGAACAGACGTCTTAAAGAGTTGAATTACAAAGGTCCACCTGGCCTTCGTATTTTTGCGAGGAATCGTGAAATGAATAAATTTAAACAAGTGAAAAGTTAAGGTATGTGATCAAGTGACCGATAGTCAACGGGACTAATTCACGAAAGGGAGCTGTGAAACTAAAAAAAATTGTATATTTGCGAATCAGGGTGAGAGCTGATGAAGCAGGAAGAGCCCCCCCCCCCCCCCCCACCACTGGACGCGGCCTGGTGATCCTGGAATTTGACCATCACTGAAGAAAAAGTACCCTGCCTGCATGGTGGCGCCAGGATTTCCTTCCCCCATGGGCATGTCCCGATTAATAAGTTTTCCCGACGGGGGTGGTTCCAGGATCATTCAAAGATTTCCGAGCCTCACTCTACCCATATGTCAAAACCTCAATGCCCTCATTTTTTATTATTAATCTTTTAGAACTATGTTCCTCAAGAAAGACTTAGAAAAAAAAATGAAAATCAGTGACAATCCCACTCATTAGGTACTTACTCCCGAATCAGATATATCTGCATGACGTTCACCCTCACCAACGGAATTGTAACTAATCTCTTGAGGCCATTTCGAGATATTCATAATACTTGGTATATCCTGATTTATACATTAAATGCCACATATTGTATCATTTTTAGGAACGATGGATGCTGGTGGATGATTTTTAACTTGACGATGAACCTGCTCGGCAATAAGACAAAAGACGAAAATTTTCGCTTTACTATTGAAATTTTCATAAAGAAGGATTGGAATAAAACGTTCAGCGTCTCCGGCCACTCAGGAAAACCATCCTCGACGGAGGGGGGGGGGGCTTCCTCAACGGGTTGCGTGCCCCTCCCCCCTCGAGCGGATGTACCGACATCAGCAAATGTACCGACGGACCGCCTTGGCTTTTGGACTAGAATTGGGGTGTGGCTACCGGACCCCTGCCACGGCCCCTCTTCAACTTTACGGCCTAACTATTAGGGTTGGATAAAACAACTAGGCTAATAGGGGCCCAGCAATAGAACAACAGGATACGATTTAGGCTGGACCAACAGTTTGAACTGAAATTATTCACAAAAAACAAAACCGAAACAACACATATTTTTTGGCTGGTCTCGAAGCGAGACTGGAGATATTTCCCCCGAGACAGCCAAAGGATTCGAGGCCAAACCAAACCACGGGTTCGACCGGGACCTTCTCGAGCCTACGACCTGTAAAAAAGGTTGCGGGTGGCGAGTATTCTGCTTTGGGAGCATTCCTTTTTTTTTTCTTTTGCTGTTATTGATGCAACCAAAATTTTTGTTTTTGGGGCACGGTTCCATTTTTGCTCACCGGCCATATAAAAATTTTGCTCCCGTTGGCATAGGCTACGCGTATCCATGATTGTGTAATCGATGTTTTGGATGTTTTGCCTTCATTTCTGTACCTGTATTGTGTTTCTGTGTGTCTGTTGCAGTTCCGTCTGTATTCATGGTGTTTTTTTTGTTTTGTTGTAGGCTTCTTTTTGTTTCTGTTTTCTTTTTCTTTCTTCTTTTTTGACGGGGCGATGGCCGCGCATAGGGAATGTGTTGCCATTTGAGGTAAATTTTGGCTCAGACCTTAAACATATTTCCCGATTTTTACATCTTGTTCCCTTCATTTTAGTTTTGGAAACTGTCCACCAATCCGTGATTGGAACATGGTTTGATCGGAGATTGGGAGAATGTTCGGATGTTTTTTGCTCTGTGTTTTTTTTTTCAAGCGTATCATGATTTTCGAGTTCGCAAGCTGCAACGATACGTGCGTTTTTCGTCGTTTCAGAATATTTTTAGGAAAAGGCTATAATAAACCCGCCAGAGAATGGAGGAAAATGTTAAAATAACCCGCAGGTAGTATTTGGTATACCTTCTCAGTAATGATTGTCTCAGGTTTCCCAATCATTATACAGCTAAAGTAATATTTTTGCGAAATACTAAAACCCAGTTACGTCAGTTTTAGCCTAACGCTACTATTCGTATAAATAAGTGACAGGTGTATGGCCTAGCCTATCCCACATTTGGGTTTGCCTCGGACAGCCATCATGGCCGGAACTTCTGCTTCGCACAGTGAGAACCAACGAGCTTAGGACTAATCCTCAGGTTGGTACTAGGCCTGTGGTCAACTGAAATTCAATTTAATAATTTGTGCACAATAGTCCATGATTGATCGATTAAATGGAAATTTCATGGATTTCGAGCTACGTGTTTTGGGCTAACGACTAGGCCCTACGTCACACAACAGCCTCGAACCGTTTTGGGCTAGCTACCGCTTAGCCTATCACACATGCGGATACAATCCTAACCAGATCTTCAACCCCAGCGGCATTCACATGCGATATCGGATCGACCGGACCGGCCGGCTATAGACAAATTAAACGCTTCACGTGAACCACAAATTCTTTTTACATGGTACCTGCTCATTATTCGACGATCTTGACTGGTAAACTCTCGAAATCGGAGAAAAGTTTCGGACCAAACAGTTGAAATCTGCATTTGACGAGCTGCGCGGCCACTCGATATCGGGTTGCCGATTATCGCCTTGGACCTTAGGTGTCTGGGAGCAGTACTGCATCTGGGGGGAACTTGATTATCCTGACAAAATCCTGAATATATGCATTGAATACTGGAAAATAATTATATTCGAAGTTCTAAGAATAAAATAATTATTAATCCTTCGCCTAATGGGATATTCAAATAAAAAGAACAATGTAATTTTTCACTACCTCAATCACTACAGCAGTGTGTGCTGTTAACTTGACTAGAAACTGACACGGGCCAACGGCCAAAGACCAAGCATCCTTCGAGTGGCCATTGTCTCGTTTCACCTGCCATATGTCCGGACTAACGAAACTTTCTAACTCTCCTCTTTGTTGAGAGCCAAATCCACTAACATCGTGATACATTGCTATCCATAATCGGTAGAGTACTTCCATGTCCATATCACCCGAAATTTTCTCCTCTGGGTCGTTTACTTTCGACGCGTTCGTCTTCTCCCAGTGGAGTAACGCTCCCAGACCAACAAGTCCAGCGCTTGTTCGGCACTGAATCGATCACATTTTTTATGTGATTGATTCACGTAATGCGCAGGCGAATTGGGCTACCAATAATCAAAATTACGATTTTTCACATTCCCTGAAATCGTACATGTACAATCACCCTTTTTCTTCTTCATCTATTTCTACGGTGATAGATCCAATTCTCTCACTACATCCCTACTTCTCTTCTTTGATAGGTGTCTAGACGTAACAAGTTTTTTTGTAACCAGGAACTTCTGGCATTGCAGGCGGACACTCAACCGTTCCTGCGCACCCCCAAGTCCCCCGCTCTCTAACACTGGCCATAACAAATACAAAGAGGATATGAATATATATAGGCAACGTGCGGACCTCATTTCATAGGGCAAAGACTATTTGTTAGCTAGAGACAATGGAGCCCGCAGAAAAATCACAATAATATCTCAACACATCATTGTGGGTGTGTGTTCCCAAAACTAAAAACCATACCTGATGGTTTGTTCTTGTCATTTTACTTAAATGAAAATTGCAGAAACACAAGTGCCCCCTATGAAATGAGCTTCACACGTTGCCTATATTTGGTTGTAATCTTTTTTCGAACACTCTATTAAAATTAATCAATTTCAGAAGTGGAGAAAACAGTCGCCTTGTGACTTGAGGTCGAAAAATGGAAGCCCTGGGTGAATTTGCCCATGAGTGAAGCGCTTGCTTCATTGAGTTTGTACAGTGACTTGCGCACTTGCCTAAATGATTGACTTGCACCTTATTCTGAGTCCCATGTGACGACTTGAACAGATTTTGGTGACTTGCCCTCCCACTTCTGTCCTTTAATGGCTTAATCGTAGGGCACCTCTGGTTGGTACCCTCTCTCTCAGAACTAGAACATTAGTGACATTTAAAAATGATCAGGATGGAATTAATAATTGTTCAATCTTGATTTCAAATTCTTTCAGAAGTGGTGCGGCACATACCATATACGCTAAGCTGCATGTGTTTCAAAGCGGGAATACGGAGCGATGTTTGGCATACACAGTATTGGCAGTACACAGCGCTCGCGATTTTCATAGGGTTCGTGGTCTGATTAGCTCTCTACGGAGGAATAGAGGAAGAGCGATGATACGGTCGGGAAAATTTTTACGGATGTATGAGTATATTCTATTATAGTCCAGTTGAGAAATTTACTTTGTCCGCAGTAGTGTGTGCTCACTGCTAATGTAATTATTTCAGAGATGACCGAGGCCGTGTTGCGTCTGAATTACATTTCGGGCCTAGCTATGTTTTTGTCCTCTGAATTTGATTTACAGATTGACAGTGGGGGGCTGGGCATTTACCAAGACATTTCATAGGCCAGCCATTCATATCGCGATATACCCTTAAAATCGGGGAACACGTCCGTCATGACAATTTAGCCTCCCAAAAGACAGCTGACGCATCGCTGCTAAGGCCTTGCTGTTGCCTACATTAGGCACTAGCCTTGGCAGCGTGCGAAACTCTTTCATACACTTTAAATATAAATCTAGGCTAGGTGCTATACCCATAGCTAAAACAACAACAGCCTATCAAGGGCGGCCATTGTATCTCGACATCCCATCATTCCACCCATTGATGACCAATCTTCTCAATTACCAATCATTCAGCTGGCTATGTGCACTGAGATTACGGTATGTCAAATATATAAACAAAAACCGGATATTTGCTAGTTTTCAATGTCACTTGCAATATGCCATATGATATATACAAACACAAGACATTGAAGAAATTCTAAGCTAACTTTCTTGGTTTTTATAGCTCACTCTCAGCCATATGTAGGAGGTGCAATTACTGTGCCATTGGCACTCTATGTTTTACTAATTGACAGTAAGTGTGGTTGGCCTCATCTCTTATACTCATATGCAGAGTATGTCTTCACAGGCCTCCCATCCATGCCGCACCATACACCTAAAACAGTTACAGTAGCTACCTGAAACACAGCGAATCGAGTAACGCTCAGTAGGCGTGACGTGACATCACCCTGTGATCCGTGGCATGCCAGTCATCTGATTCAACATCTTTCAGTCCGGATTTTCTTTCTGATACACACAGGGAATAGAACAAATCTCTGTGTGTTGAAAGCGCTCCTCATCCTCGGGTCTTCTAATTGAATGCCCCAAAGCCAATAGGCCTCCACTTTCCTATTTTTTATTTATTTTGAATGAATAGGAATGGGGCCTTTTGCATTCCACTTAACTGAAGGAGTTTAACAAACCAGCTCGTAATGGGCATGTTTTCCCATTTTCTACAATCGTTTCAAGTTTTTTCTTTCTCAACGTTTTTGTTGCCCCGATCCTGAGGTGAAGATATCACCATCGCCAAGCTTGGCAAACTTTGTTGCTAGAAATGGCTCTGAGTTGTGAGAGGATGGACAAAACAGAAACAGAAGGATAATCCCAAGTTCCAGTTCCTGTTTTTGGGAGAACATTAACCCCTACTTACCAGAGCAAAGTCGTCTGAACAGTTTTGGTTAGTATATAAGTCTTGTTTTCAAGCATGCTCTTTATTGTTTTCTTCTTGGTCATAGGAACTGATACACACTTCCAGACAATCCCAGATTAGAGTATGTGAGCAGCTATTCAGCACCATTGTTCTCAAGTTCCTCACATGTTCCCAATTTAACACCTGGGTGGAGAGGGTTCAGGGCATGGCGATGGAGCGTCTTTCCCAAGGACACCATGTCGTGAATCGGTCTGTGGGAACTGAACTCCCAATTTTCATCACAGTCTAAAGCTTTACCAACTGAAGGCTGATCCGATCCCCACAGTACCCACTATACCCATAGAGACCCTGGTCCGTGCCCATCAGAATGTCTTGGAAGTTTAGTGAGGACCTGGTCAAGAATACAGTGTATTATCATCTATGATTACCAAACAGATTCACCATGGCAATGGTCTGCACATCGTTCTACCTAAACCTGGCTGCATGCAACCTGTGTTTTTAAGGAGTCATGATGGGTGATTCATACAAAGAGGGATAAAAATCTTTCCAAACAGGTTTGCTACCACTGATTTACCCATGCTGCTATCCGTGTTACGGTGACCACGAAAGGACAAAATTGTCTTAAACCTAAGACTGGTTAGTGTCAAGTGCTGTCTACAAAGTCTCCTCTTCTTGGCTTCAAAGGGGGGCCAGGTTCTCCCTGATCCAATGAAGCTATTCTCACATGTCTGAAACTTCTAAAACCTTAAACGGTAAAGTCCGGCCAACAAAATATTTTAAATTCATATGATTGGTGCATTAACATTCATGCCAACAAACTTGTACATGTTCATAGCATTTTTTTCGGTTTATACAGTTACAAATTTTGAAGATTTTATTCTCACTCTAAGTTTGGCAATTTTGCAAATTGGCAACATTTGATGATGTATATATCGACCAATTTTGAGAAAAGGTAGCAATATGTAGTTTCCCTTTAAGGGTAATATGCCATCATGTAAAGGTTGCCAGTTTGCCAAATCCACCAATTAGAATGAAATTTTGAGGAAGCCATACCTTCCCACTACACGAACATGTATAACCAGGAACAAAGTGATATTTGAATGAATTTTTATTCCCCTTCACAATATTTCATTCATTCATCAAGAAGAGTAATAATTTGGCTGGACTTTGCCTTTAAAATTCATTAGGCCCTGACATATTTTAGGCATCACAGGTGTTTCTGTCTGTCTTCTGACCAAATACATATTTTCACTGTTCTGTCATAATTCCATTCCCCACCTGGATAGTACACTATATATGCCAGGATTACATATATTCTCAGGCTCTTGAATGGGTCATGGTCCTGAAATGTGAAAGTCCTTCAATAAACATAGTGCACCTTTGTTTCCCTTACACTCTATCCAGCAAGATAAGAACCGAACAGAAGATAGCAGTAGAGCAGCCAAGATTCAGGAAGTGATCACGCAGCAGTCGATCATGTACAGCACCATGGCAGCCCCGGGTGCAGCAGCACAGAGATACAGCTAAAATCAAGGAAGCGAAGAGACCTGGCAAGCAAAAGGCACAGCTCCTCGGCCAACAGAAGGTAGTATGCATGTGCTTTGAATTGGATGTGGTTGGATTCCATGATACAGAAATCCATTATGTCGCCTCGAGAAGCCCTGGCCATATGAATCGTGCTGAGCAATGACTAACTCTTCTCGATTAGTTTCTCAGATGATATTGAGGAGGCCGTACCCATCCCAGGGCCTGCTTGTTTCTGGGACGCCATTTTATTACTTCCCCTCCGAAGGGACGCAACACCAGTGAACTCCAGGAGTCCGATCACTTTTCTGGAAATCCCCGGGAGCGGTCATTTCAATTCATTGTGACTGCTCCCAGCCGACTGACAAGATTGTTGCTAATAAATCCTTTCAACCCCAAATACCCCACCTGTGGTGAACACGTGCAATCAGAAATGTCCTCGGCACTCCAGAAATTTTACCCTTTAAATGACCTTTCTTCACGCTGCTATGTTGAACCACATCTCGCAACTTTCAACGCTCATAGCAATTAGGGTTAATGATCTGAACTACAGCAGTTTGACCCTCGAATGCCTTTGAATGACTGCCATGACCTTCACATATTTACCAATAGATGTGACTTCCATTTCCCAACTTTCCCTCATAGAGTGGTGGCATTATTCTGGAATGTTTGCTCTCTTATAACTGTCCAAAGTTGGTCCTTCTGCTCACTGGCTCTATATATCCTCCTCTAAGTTGAATGAGTTGGTGCAGCCGACTGGAAAAGATCCAGGCCCCGCCCTTCCCATAGAAGCGCCTCCTACAGTGCTTGCTTCTCTGTTTGTTGTTGTCCTGTGCCCCCCCCTTTATGTTCATGACAGAAACTAGAGAAATTGCCTTGGTGGTGAGACTAGACAAGTTCCAGGCCCCTTGCCCTCCCAAAGGACCCCCACAGTACCTGTTTCTATCTTTGTTGTTCATAAGCCCTTGTCCCTACTACAGTGAGGTACAGACCCGATTGGTTTGATGGAAGTCGAATCCAGACACCCTCTACGGAGGGTTCTCTGCGTACGGTTACGTCTTCAGTTTCTGTTTGTTGGTAATCCTTGTCTATTTTGTTCTCCGCAATGATACACAGGACCAGAATGGATCGGTGAGTGATGAGCCAACGCGACTGGAACAAGATCCAACCTTAGCGCAGAAGATGGAGGTCCATCTCAGTTAGTTGAGCTACTTACAGCCATCATCGCCCTGCCAAAAGCGCTAAAATCGGGTGATTTCGCCGATTGACGTTATAAAATTTATTCATGAATACCACATGTATATGAGTTTTATTGTGTAAAAGTGAATTCAAAACAACACCCCAGTTATAAAATACTGAACACTAGCTGGAGAAACACAATGATGTTTCAAGAGAACTTGAAATGGTACTCTTGAAAAGTTTTCATCTGTGTGCAGTTTATAAACTTTTTGCAGCACCTTCATTACGCACGCGATCCCCCCTCAGTCAGTCATCAAGTCTTTTCAACGCCAAGTGAGCCAACCTATCTTGTTCCCATGTAGGTTGTCCGTCTTCTAACTTTATTTTATTATTATTTGATTTTGATTTTCGCAGATGGTAACATGTGGATCTTTTCAGCTGCCAAGTCCCTCAGACATGCAAGGTAAATCGCCAAGTACCCCCTGCAGAAGATACTCCATAAGAACATCCCCTTCAACACCAAACTCACCTCATACCTCATTAAGATGCCCTACAACCACTGTTAACACCAGATAATGTAGCAGCTCCTATGTCCAAGATAGCATTGCCCGTTTACCACCCTTAATTTGGTTTGGAGATGTGTGTAAACTGGCAATCATGTTGTCGGGTGTTGGTTTTTTTCTGAAAGGGTGAACTGTTAGCAGCTGATGTTGGAATACCATAAAAATTCAGCAGTGCATGCATGCGAACTCATTGCGCGCAATGGAGAAATTTCGAAAAATCCATTCTCAGTGGTACACACAAAAATGTTGTCTGCTTTCCCATTGTTTTGAATAATTTTTGTTTTGCCTCTACGAACCGATACATCACTGCTGAGCGATTACAGCATATTCAGGCTCTTTTCGTTCGCTGTAACATGAATTAGACATTAATGAAGTCATACCACCTCTGTATGGAATCCTACCCTTGATCTGATTTTGTTATTCCTGCACTTTTAACAGATCATCAATAAAAGAGGCCCCTGTCAAAGGCTACAAGTTGAAAGGAGTAATGGTGTTGACTTGACATTTACTGAACTTTCAAAGGCCTCATTGACATTAATGTGACATTGATTGGCAGGAGGTAGCCCTCTCCACTAGGAGTGCCACATACAGTCACTGTGCTTGGTCTCCATGCACATTCCACATTACACAATGATGTTGGAGCAATGATTACATACTTCCTGGAGAGACCTCGAGATAGTGAACCATTCTCACTTTCCTGGCAGATTATATCTGAAAATCAATGTAATGTATTCTATTCTTCATTCTCAAGTGAGCCAGTCCAATTTTTGAGGAACTTTAGAAAATGCATCTTTTTTCACATTAACCAATTTTGTGATATCATTGTTGTTATGTGTTGTAGTTAAAGTTAACCTAGTGTACCTCATATTTTTCTACCCCAGTTTTTACACTTGCATAATCTATATTTTCTGTTTTTGCCTACTTTTGCAGTTATTATTTGTTATCACCCACTGTATTTTGATAGTATTATACTGTGAAGCCCCCTGGTATTCGGCACTACATAAGTATGGTTATTGTTAGTATATATTGAATCATCAACATATTTTATTTTTCATTCGCAAGTGTACCATTTCAGTATATGCTGTCTGTTTTTTACCTTTTCAGCGTTAAGAGGGAAGCAAACCCCTGCACAATGCTCTGTCAACGTCCATCATCCCAATCTACTGCGGTTCCTACCTCACGCAGTGATGAACTAAAAGCTAACTAGACAAGGTAAGTGGAAAGAGAGAGAGATGTGTTGTACCAACTTCGCTGATTAACTTTTTTACCTTGTAGTTTTAGCAAGCAAAAAACCTGAATTTTTCACCTAGTTCAGAACTTCATTTCATGCATGTAATTTCTTTCCCGATTAGTATGGGCAACTTCCAAAATATTAGCATGTTTCAAGGTAGCATTTTGGAATATCTTTATTCCAGGAGCATAGTCATCTAGGACCATTTAGCCCAAAGGTCATCCATGGGTTGAATGAACAAAATGTCTGGTCCCCCCATATATTAAATCCTGGTCGTTGGTCGGTATCATATTGACAAAAGGAAATTTTAGCTGGGAGTTGTTTGTACCTTGTGCCTGTGAGCTGTAAAAATCTCGCATATACTAAGGTAATTGAACCTTGTGAATAGCATGAATCCACAATATTTGATCCAAGCAGGTGAGATTTGGTGGATCTTTGTGCTTTCTGTGGCCTCAGATAATTAGGACCTTAAGCATTCTGGGAAATTCCTGGCTGTTATATTTCTCATTTATTCCATGTACATTTTAATTGTACAGGTGCTGAAGCTTTGGGAGACCAATAAGTACTTCAGAGGGAATGTATTATAGACCAAGCTGAAGAAACCAGTTGCATCCATGTCTACATACCAGGTAGTGCTCATTTCCTATAATTATATCCCCACACCTTAAGTCCAGGAATACTAAGGTTTTGTGTGCTAATCCTAAGGGAATTCGAATTACTTATGGACTTTCGTTAAGTAGGCTGGGACAGGCCTCTGTCAACCTTTCCCTTGACCCAACACACCACTTAATAATAATAATAATAATGGGGACTGGATAGAGTGCCTAAGCAAAGGCCTCTACGCTTTCCATACCGAATAAACAAACAGGAAGGGGAATAGGAAACAGAAGAAGAAACAGAAACGACACAAAAGGAACAGAAGACAAAACATGGGAGAAACACACACCAAGACAGAACAAAGGATTGTCAGACAGATAATGCTGGTTGAAGAGGAACGTTTTAAGAAAAGACTTGAAAGTAGCCACAGTCCGGGCCAGACGAATAGAGTTTGGGAGAGCATTCATAAGTGAGGAGCAGCAGAAGCCCAAACGAACGATCCCCATAGAAATTGGTGGACGAGCGTGCCATAAATTTGAGCTGATGCTCTGATGGTGACCTTAAAGCTCTAGAAGGAAAATTGTACAGATGAACAGCTTGAGATGAACAGGAAAGCCATACAGTTGACGCTTGTAAGTGAGTTAGAAGAATTTTAAAGCAATTCTCCTGCTTATAGGGAGCCATGTGAAGCCGAGAGCCGTGGAGTGGGGCCATGCACACAAAAAGGAAAACAGAAAAAAAGTCGAGCAGCAATGTTTGCACTCGCTGATGCTTGTTATTGAGGTTGTCAGGGAGGCGAAACAACAAGGAATACAAGAACCCGGCCTAGATGTGAAGAAGGCATGGATCAGGCAGTGGTGGTCTTCTGATCGAGGGGACTGACGAGTGTTCCCTATCATTCTATTGCGTGCAGACCAGCTTTACAAAGAGGTTTTGCACAGGACTAGACATTTTCAAAGAAGGAGGGGGGGTTTCCCATGATTATTCCTAAATTGAGAACGTGGATACAGGTCGATGGACAGAGGTGACGACATGTGATGGTAGGACGCCAAGAAGAAAGACTGAATGTGAAGAGGAGTAAACAAACTCTGTATTCTTGTCATTCGCACAAGAATTATGGAACGGCCCAGGATCTTATTGTCGGTGTAACATGCTTCATCTGATTTCACGCGGGACTGCCCGTCAGAAGGGTCAAATGTCGATAGGCTGAGTGTCGTCAGCATAGCCGACAGACTGGATACCGTGGCTGCAACAATGTCTGTAGTGGAGGCACTGAACTGAAGAGTATGAAAGCATTAGGCCCAGTGACAGATCCCTGAGGGACACCCACAATCAAGAAGGGAAGGCGGGACATAGTATTATCAATGAACAGACTGAGTTCGACCACACAAGTAGCTAGGCAAACCACTCAACGCCTACCAGTAACACCGTATCTCTCAAGGCGATTGATTCAGCTGAGAATTGGTCTATGGGTCGAATGCAGCACTAAAACGAGCAGAACCAAGATAAGCTCTGATTGCGACTATCAAGCGCAGAGATAAGATGTCGTTATGTACACGAAAAGCAGTGCAAGTTTCGGTGTTGCTATGAAAAGGAGGAAAGCCGAACTGCCTAGGGGCATGAAGCTGTTGTCAACCGGATACGTTGCCAGTGTCGACAGCCACTCTTTCCATAACTTCCCAACAAAAGGAAGATTTGAAATCGTGCGGTAGTTGGCGAAGCTCTCTGCATCCAAGCCTGGTTTTTTCAGCACGGATGTGGACACTGCATGCTTCAGTGAAGATGGAAAACACTGTAAACAAGGAGTTGTTTAAGATCAGTAATAGTAGGAAGAACAGGTGAAGAAGATCTGAGAAAGTTGGTAGGTAGAGGATCCAAAAGCATGACTTGATATTGGAGAGCCTTGATGATGCGGAGTACTCCTCTTCCGAACCACAGAAAAATTAGTAAAGCTGTTCATACAAGACTCAGTAGCGGCAATAGAGAGGAGCGGTGTATAAACAGGATTCAGACCATTTCGGAGTTTCCTGACCTTACTGCGAAAAACTCATTGAGACTCGGAGAGTATCGAATCCAAGTGCATGAGGACGAAGATGACAGTTCTATTCACCAATGGTGAATGGCGTCGAATGCACTATTCAGGATGTTGTTATATTTCACGGCCAAGGATCAAGGTCCTAAGCAGGAGGCAGGAGCGAAAGCGAGGTCTGGAGGTGAGCGTACATGTCATCAATGCTGACATTATGTAGTGCACGGGCCGGTTTTTGCTTGGAGCACGGTTCCGGACGGCAGATGTTACGACGACACTTGATTGCATAGTGGTCTTATGGTAAGCATGCGTATACTAGACAACTTACAAGGTCGTCATCCTCCCTGGAGATGATAGGTCAGCATGTTATTACAGGTATGCGTGGGCTCATGGATTGTTGCTGCAGATTGAAAGTGTCCAATCAGTGATAAACCTTACCGTCATCACGTCATTCACAACATCAATTGGATTGAAATCCCCAGTCAGTAACCGCTGGGTAGAGCGACAGTCAAAATTTCCAGGAGGAAGAGAATTCATCAAAACCAGTGAGAAGTAAGCTTGTTCTTTTGCATGGCGGGGGTCTGTATAGCACTTGCCAATGGAATGGAGAATGGGCAGGCAGCATTCCCTTCACATAATCTACTTTACATGATTTTCAGGCTTTTCAGATCAAGGGAGAACCATGATGCCATTCACAGGTCCGACTCAACCCGGAGAAGATCAAAGGCCTTGAGAAGCATCAACCGGGATATGTTCACATATGGAGCAGCAACACAGTCAGAAGCTACAGAACAGCATCATATATTACTACAACAACACATCAGGAATAGATGTTATGGGGTAATAGTATACATGCAGGCCTCGAATTCCCGACGTCACCCGTACTGCAATCGGCCGTCGGTGCCCTGCCAATTTGCCGTGATGCCCTTACTTTTCAGCTTCACCGACGGCGTGCTGCCGGCCCTACTTGCTCATTGCCGTCGGGGCCCTACCCTCTCAAACTAGCGATATCCCTCCATCAACTTCCATTGACGTCCAGGCCATTCATGTAAAGGTATCATGATTTTCCACATTTTCGGATCAATAGATAAATGCATATATGAACTTAAATAACCCTGGCCTGGCCGGCCCGCGCTGCTCACACATTACATAATAATCAAAACAGCAGTATAAATGCCCGCGACGGCCTACTTAGTCACAATAATTGTATTTCACTTCTGACTAATTACTGCCATACATTGCCGTGCTGCGCACATGTGTGAACTGGTTTCGACCGTTCGCGCAGCATGCTGGACAGCGCTAGCGATGGGTGGCGGGTCAGCTAGCGCTCCAAGAAGTACGCTGTACGCTCGTATGTCTTGTGTGGGATTTTGACACAGGTGATCTGTTATTATTGTAGTTGCCTCGCGGTTCCTTCGCACGACGAAACTTTTTTCACATCACATTTAAAAATTGCAATTATCAGTAGTCTACATAATACGCGTGAATGATTATCTTGCCAGAAAGCTCACATTTGTTTTTCATGAAATTGGAAACGTCTCTCATTTGAGTATCTAGAGTAATAATTAGGAGTTGCAAGATCATCGTCAAAATCGTGAGGTTGACCGACAGACAAGAATACACCGGAGCTCGTGCGCTAGCTAGCTCGTATGATGAGAGTATTTACAATAACCATTTGCGGTAATTTTTCGAATTTGCCTCGTTGCCCCGTCTTTTTTTTTCCAGATTGCCTTTCTGCCCCCCGTGCATTCTTCTAAATGCCTGGGGGCCCTGGCCTTGTAATGTAACCGAAGGCAATGTTTACATTGCCCTCAAAAATTACTTGCCCCCTCCAACTTTTAATTCGAGGCCTGAATCATGGAAATACACAGAGTAAGCAACAGACATAGTCTGCAAGAACAGCATCATATATTACTGCAACAACAACAGCAGGAAATAGCGGTAGTGGTAAAGGTAATTTTTTAGTGGAAAATGCACCAGAGCAGCAACACAGGCATAGGCTGCAAGAACAGCATCATATATATTACGGCCAACAACAACGGCAGGACATGAGGTAGGTGATAATAGTAATACATGGAAAAAACAAAGCGACAACACAACTGTAGGCAGTTTGGATATTGTGGAATGCAGTATGGGAAACCAGCAAACAGACACAGGAATGCAAGAGGCTGAAGACTGCAAGAGGAGATTAGATCTTAGCATAAGTAAATAACGCATTGGTATGATAAGAAGAATGAGTCCTGTACAGCATGCCAGGGAGTGCTAGCCTCCTCTCCTTGAATAGTTTCAGAGCTTGATGAGGCCAGAGTGTAAGATTTCTGCAATAGGGTGGGAAAGGGGCTGAAACCTACAAACTTACGAGTAGGAAAGCAAAGCAGCTAAAACTTGGGCCAAAGAATCAGTAAGACTTGAGCTGGAAAAACCATGAAAGTGCCTGAAGTGAATTTGTATGAGTGCCTGAATTGGTGTTTGTGTGCCTATGCAATGTGCAGATTTTTTGGAAAAAAATGTAGAAATTACAGTGAGTTTAGGAGACCTATAATGCCAAAGTCGGATCAATGCTGCTATGCACGGACTCCTCAGATTGACTCAACGGTGGGTATTAAATAATGGCTTCCAAGGGACACAGGACCAGAAACCTGATAAACTTGTGTGGGATGGCGAAAACTCTGAATCGTTCTTTCCGTGTCTCTTCAATTCCACAGAAGCAACAGAAGATAAAGCAAACCAAATGGAGCAGTTACAGCAGCAGGACAGCTGCAGGCCCTCGACAAAACTGATGAAACAACAACAGGAAACAAATCATAAAGGAACAGTTGGACCAACAGACATCTAATCACAGGCACAGGCAGAGGGACATCTGAAGCAAACAGTATGTAAAAAAAAAAATGGTTAAGGCCAGATGGTTGAGGCCTCAGCCAGGTTGTGGTACAAACAGCAATATAACATGTAGATGAGCGCTCACATCAGGGGCCATTGTTACATTGAAGGTCTTGCTGCAACTGTGGCGAGAAGGTAGCCGTGGCAAGTTGACTGGTTATAATTTGCAAAACCTGGCAATTCGTTGTAAAGAACTTACAGAGCTATGACGACATTAATGCGTTTTTCTCTCGATGTTGGGTTACTTCTCACTAAACAAGTAGTGACACATCTGCTCGACACAATCGTAACCGTATGAGTGTGTAGGTTCCACCCGAATATTATGGCATATCTCCCCCCCCCACCCCCCACCCCCCCCCCAATGCATTTCCGCAGCTACGGCGCGGTTCACAGAGTATGCTCTTTAGAATGCATTTTAGGTGATCAAAAATTACCTGCCAAAGATTGTACTCTTGATCGAAAGTGACTGGAATAGACAATTTGATATCATTCAGAAAAATTAATTCAAAACTAGTGGAGATCATGTATTCAGATTCTCAAGTGTATTGATGCTTGCAATTTGCCGTGGCTCCCTGTGTGACATTCAAGCGAAATCAGGTTAGCTCAGTAAGTATAGGGTGGGTCGCTTCTTATCAGAAGACCGCGATTTTAATACTGAGAAGGCTATGCAGCTTTGGTTCTTGAGCAAGAGGCATTAGCTTCATCACTCCTCCACCACCCAATGTGTAATAGGAACATAAGTGAAACCTGGTTTACTGCTAGGTTCTCTCTATGTGAGTGCGAATATGGTTCAGCATGAAAAGGCGTGGATATACCTTTAGGCATTTTAGTGAGGGCACATTAATTAATGATTGCACCATATGTTCATCGGTTTTTTTTCCCCCAGGGAGTTGCTCTGCTACCAGTGAAGTGGAGCAGGCTGTATTCTTCCAGCTCGCAGCCAGGCAGCACAGCGAGCCGCCTCAGCCACCAAAACTGCGACACAGGTGCGCAAAAAAAAGACAAAAATGTACAGTAGGGCGTTCTCTGTCACCCACTGATGCTCTTTAAAGGGCGGGGGTCATGAAAGAGTTGTTAACAACAAGCACTGGGGAAAGGGCGACAAATCAATACACCACATCCCAAAATGTTGAGGTTCTGTTGCCTTGTTGAGATATTAGATCTCCTCTTGGAGAAAGCAGCACTTATGCAATGGGGGGGGGGGGGGGGGGGTACGATGCAAAGGCCCGCCCCCCATAGCCTCACTAAGGGAAATGATGCATTTTTGCGCCATCGTATTCAGGACCACAAACAGAGGCATTCACTTAGAAGGGATGACGAGTATTCTTCACTTTTTTATGACGAAATTTGTAGGATTTTACTGGTAGCCATCATATAGTTGGTTAGTACAATATTTTCAAAAGTACAAGTTTTACATTGACTTTGGGGTTATAGGGGTCCTGTGGCTGCCCTGTGATATCCAAGGCAAATCAGCAATAAGCTGATTGTGCGTATCCGTTTACAATCGAATGGGCTGAAATTCGGTCTGGGTTTCAGCTGCATAATGTGAGAATAAAAGTACCAACAGTCCAATAATATTACACGGACATTGGTCTTAAGCAAAACAACTAGGTGTTAAAGCATTCCTGTTTCAGTAATTTAGATTAGAATTGATTATTTTATAGATAACCCAACATAATAGCATGGTATGAAGTTATTCCAAGGCATATCCAAAAACATCATTGGGTGGTTGTAGTTCTAAAGTGATCAGATTTATTGCTAGCCAAGTTCTCACTGTTATAAAATTTTGTTATGTAAAATTTCTCGTTCAATTAGGCAAATAAACATGGCAGATTGCCTTATGGGGATAAACCTTTTGTGAGTATTGACAATATGAGTATAGATCGCCTTGCTGACAGCAGGAAGGGATTGATTGCCTCCAGGTGTTGGGGTGGTTTGCTGATTCAATTGTATATATATGCCATGGTGAGTAGAAATTGGTGTTGGTAGCATAAATAAGAGCTGGAGTGAGCATTGCATCTGGGATGAGAGGGGGGAGTAATTCCCTCCAGGTGTGGGGTTCATATTTGTTTTCTGCATTCTGGAGGAGGGGGAAAAAAATGATGGTAATCATTTTTGTCACGATATGTAGCCCTTTCTCAATAAGTTCTTGACTGTCATTGACTGGACAGAACGGTATGCGTGTGACTGTGAATGAGAAAGTTTATCACACCGGGAGTATGGTATCCTGCATGACATTGGTGATGGGGCATGAAACGATGTGCAATTTAAAGCGGCATTATCGTCTCACACTGGGAATTAATGGAAGAGGCCATTCAAAAGAAGTTGTGAAAAAAAATTTTACATTGACATATCGGGACGGTATACTTATTGATATTGAATTGCAGTGAGCAGTAAACCTAAATTTGAAAAGCTTAAAAAGGTGAGCGTTTACAGACATATAGGATAAGGCAGCATGTCATAATAGCTCAACCAGAAGAAGCTAGTTGTGCGGAAAAAGTTGGAGGAGAAGTACAACGTGAAATAAACCTCTCAAATGTTTGTATGAACCCCAACCATTCATGGAGAGATTTGGAGTTGTCAAGAAATAGATGGCCCCCACCCCACCCCCCCCCCCAGCCACACCCCCCCCCCCCCCCCCCCCCCACCACAGAACCTAGGCAAAGTGGTTAAAACAGAAGAAAGCCATTGTTCTGCTGCCACCAAGTGCTATGCTATGAGGGAGCACCTGTACCAGTGATTGGTTCCTTAGGGAGTTCTGCACCTTAAGACCACAATTGTGGGGCAAACAAGAACCATACCCACAACATGGCACATATCTTCTTGCTGGAATGTGAACTGAGAAGTTCATACCACAATTGTCTCATGCATGATAGCGGGGATGGGGCATGGAAACTGTCGCAAAATTCAGGGCATTATCGTCCTCACAAACACCTGGCCAATAGTGGAAAGAGCCCATCAAAAGAAGTTGCTTTTTTTACGACAAAATTGTTGTGTGATTCAACGAAAACGTTACATTGAATATCCTTGTGATGGTTATCCCCTTATGGAGATGAATCGCATGAGATATTTTTCTTCGCAAACGTTGCCGTTGCTTTTTGAGCAGTCGCTATCAGCCGACAATGCCTCTTCATAGCTTTGAGAAGGAAGGAAAAACAGATTCGAATTGGAGAAAGGTCCTTAAAATAGTAGGTGGTTGCTGTGACCAATATCAGCTGTGAGTGAGATTATTCTTGACATGAGGCATGCTGTGGGCGATCCATGACCAATTTGTGGAACGTGTGATCTAACCCTTCCCAGATTTACGCTTATGTTACGCCCAGTTCCGTAGTCCTTGAGATGTTGTACACATCAATTTGAGGTAACTGATCATACAAATGTGTCTAATTTGCATTAATTCATGCAGCATTTCAAGTTGGTCAGTTTTCATGAAAGTTGGTGGTGGAACTATGGTCTTACTTGTTAGTCACCGAAATGTTAGCAAGATTTGAGTCCATGGAGGTCATTCAATGTGTCTAATTTGCATGTTCCAAATTTTGGGTGGGGCTTAGTGGAAGTATATGAGAAGAAGAAAATTCTGAGGTGAACTGTCCAATATATTCGCATGTTGTTGCATGTGAAGCAAGAGTGATTTTAGCTGGGAGCCACGCTTGTTCGGATCCCACAAGCTGTGAAAAAACCTCAGACGTGTGGAATGATGTCACTAATTTCATGTTCTCACAAAATAGAGCCTGGCTCATTCTCACTAAAATAACCCTTGTGTGGAGGGTTCCCTCTGGGAGGTTTTACTGATGGTTGTGCTGTTTTTTTCTCTCTTCCTTTCGCTCCCATGAGCCTCCTCCCTGCCCCATCATTGTGCTCACTCTCTATTGCCCTCAATCATGTTAACTGCTCCAGGTACCATCCCAGGTAAAAAAAAGATGAAGATGGAAGAGACCTCAAACCGATTAAGTGAGCAAAATGTTGTTTGTTGATTTATGTATATTTATCCCTTTTCTCCTCCCTAGATTATGTGACAGTCCTAGATGTCCTCCCTCTGTTAGTAATTAATGAAATGGCCTTTTTCCCCATTCCCCAACTGAATCAAGGTGTAGACTAAGCTGCTTTGACTAGACACCCCGCTTGCGAATCGGCGAAACACATGCCAATCCAGAAGGCGAATCACAACTAGAGTCCCTAGGCCTATTTAAACAGGCGAAAAAAGGGAATTGCCAATGTAGGGTCCGTTCATCATGCTGTCCCATTGGACGGTCCATAGTGGGTCATTAACTTCGTGTGCATTCCTTGTGCGGTCCTTGTGAATTTGAAATGTCAGCCAGAAATTGACCAAAGAGTGCAAATAGTCAGTTTTCACTGATTGTCCCATCCGTGCATTTTGCCTGCCTAGTGAAAGCAGCTTGTTAAAAAAGACTATCACACTGGTTCAATTCTGGCATGACTTACATTGCTTTTTGTATCATATGTTCTCACATGAGTTAATAGCATTGAAACTAATAATAACAAAATATCCACATGAAATTAATGCCCGCAATTCCACTCCTTTCTATTTTCCTAATTCCTATTTATTTATAGTTAATTTCTACATTTTTGAGCAATCATGATTTCCCCTACCAAAGTTCAAACTGCTGAATATCTTTTCTGAGTTGAAAAACCCAAAATATTTCTTGATTTGTGACAAATGTTGCAGTGCGATCATATAATGTTTCTTCTGTTTTTAACCAATTGATTTGTGTGCATTCCTATATATTCTTGACTCAATCATGGCATTATAAAGTAGTGGGATTCTGGGTTGGATGCACCACTTGCGATATATAAAGATAATACTGTCCAAGTAACATGGTAAACCAACTTAATTATATAAAAGTATTGCTTTAGTGACCTTTGAACTGAACATCTCATAGGTTCCATATTCAATGGTAACACTGACAAAATCTCATGGTATCAGACCCTTATCTGTAGGGGAATAAGCAGTTCGCACTTTTTTACAAATTGGCCTATTATGCCCAATTTATATTTGAGAGCTTGAAAGGTGAGAGTTAACAGACAAGATAGGAGAGATAGGTAGTACACGGGAAGCTAGTTGTGCTGGAAAAAGAAGAAGAATGTACCAACTCTGAAATAATAACTCAACAAGTGTTGTATGAGCCAAGCATTTTATGAAGAGATTTGGATTTTGTCAGAACTAGATGCCACTACAGAATGTTGTTGAGCGGATAAAGCCTTCTTCCGCTGCACCAAGTGCTCTGCTACGAGAGGGCACTGGCACCAAATGATTGGTTCCTTAGGGAGGTCCTTGCACCTAATACACATTTTGTGGTGCACCAAGAGCATTACCCAAAACATGGCACATACTTTCATTTCAGTCCTGCCAGCATTCGTACTGGTATTAGTGTTCACTCAGCCTGGTATAAAACAGCCAAACCTTGTAGGTCAGCAGATCCAAAAATGGCACCTAGTGGTGCTCCAGCTCAAAACACACAAATGCAATATTCATTGCAGATAAAATTACTTTTTGCTGATGACCTTCTCAATTTTCTGGATTTAAAGTTTATCGCATTTTTTTTTGTTCCAGTATCGCTAGCCTAAACACAGTTGTAGTTGACCCGCCCAATTATGACGCGTCACCATTTTTGAAGTCGGGGTTACAATTGTCTTGTTCAAATTGTAATTTGGTTAAAATGTGGTAACAGACCATCACATCACTGATAGATGACCCCACTGGAAATTCGATTCTGCTGATGAAATGTTAGACTGTAAACGCATCGAAAAGTAATAAAAGAATTGCAGCTTAGCAGTTCGACAATGCAGATGTTAGTTCTCTTCTTATTTACCAATTGACCAGATGAATTGTATACAGTAGAACTTAGTGGTGCACTGCAGTGTCGGTGATTGGGGAATACATACTGTACGTCCTGAACAAGACTCCATACCAGGGGCGATAAATAGTTGTCCCTGGCAGTTCTGAAGGGGGGAAAAAAAACTGTAAACGTCAGGCGTCGGCAGGTGTTGGTGGGTAGGGGATGACTGCATTTGTTAGGGGAGAGTTCATCTTGTATGCTGTGTGAATTATTGACCAAGACCAGGGATGTGAGAATTTACCCACACATTCTACCACATTCACACATTTATTGGTCGATGGTTAGGAATGTCAGTCTGGGGGGGGGGGGGAAAAATTTAGCTAGCAGATTCCAGTAAAGTGATCCTTCATCACATTAAGCTCCAGGAAAACAGATTGGGGATGGGACCATGGAAACATGGCACCTGAGACTGTCCCCTATCAAGAGTAGCTTCAATTGTGTATTCTACTAAAATTACCTGAAATGCCTTGTCCGGGTATCAGGTGTTAGTGGAGGGGTAACACCTCTCTGTTCTCATTATCATTACTGTTTTGTTGGCATACATTGGTGTACTGGAGAAGTAGTTAACTTTTTCGCTTGTCTTGCAGAATTCCAATCTGACCCAAGCCCATGTGGTTCCGCAGTCTTTGACCCGATCCGGGCCCCCTCCTGGATTCCCACCTGGTGGTCCACTCGCCCTTCTGTTCCAACAGGTAGTTTTCACATAGGCCTACAAGCTTGACCAGTCAATGACAAGGTCCTCCAATCATTTGGTTAGAATACAATTGATTTCTTTTGCTTCTCAAATGTTGTGAATGTGATACTGACAGACTTATTGTCATTCCATTTAACCAACAGTATTACAGTATGGCCAGATAAGTCACACTTACTGTATGGGTTTCATACACTTGTTTGCGGTTTGGAAAACTAAACTTGGAAACTGAGTATTGTCAGCTTTTACCTGGTAATTAGATTTCAACAATTGAAATGAAATGCAGTAATAATCTGGTACATGTAATATCGATTGTCTAAACAGGGATGCACTTAGCAAAGGCATATGAGTTAAGAATTAAAAACAATGTGAAAAGAACAATGAATAAATACCAGGAATAATGTTACATATTGTACTCTCATACACTGTAACAGATGTCTCTGAATATGTTGGGGAAGTAAAATGAAAATATATATTAAAACTATGAAGACTCTGGCCTGTGGTCCCCTCAAAGCCTCAATGAGTAACATACAATGGAAATTCTGAGTCAATTCTACTCAAAGTCACATTGCTTTCGTTCTACAGGAATTCCCCTCCTAGCTTCCCCACCTTTCCCTCCAATGGCTGGTGCACCCTGTCCCCAATGGACATGTCCGTGCACCCTCCAGGGTCGCAGGCCCACTCCTCACCTCGATTTAGCCCAACCAGCATTGCTGACAGCCCCCACATGGGCCACCCATATGGGCCCACCGCCACATACTGATGGATAGAATGCTCCTATACTGTGACCAGACTGGACCCCTCACTGTACACCAGGCCAACCATACACGAACTACCAGCTGGTTTCTCATGGTTACACTATTAAAGAAATTATTTCTCATCATGAGTATTGCATACTCTCTCAGTTGTTGTTATTAAACCATAATGGTTAATTTTGTAAGATTGCGAGTGGATGTGTAAATCTTGTGACCAAGAAGAAAGAAAATATTTCCAGCATCTTCAGGAATTCTGGCAATGACATTTCAGTAGTACCCAGCGCTCCCCTCCACATTTTGCATTTCAAATTGCAACCATTAACATCTTGAGAATCGGGATTGAATTATTATATGAAATGCTTCTACATTCCAATTGGTGATCACGACAGTTGTTGAGTGTGACTGTATCTGAGCCATCGCTACATATGGAGGGTCTTATTTTTAATTTCGAGTCAAGGTAATCTCAGAGCCAATTATTGATCTATGATATGATCATCAAGGGTCTATCTACAAATTTTAAATTGTGATGAATCATCCAAAGTCAATATCATACTACGTCTATTGGTATGGGGGGCATACAGGAAAGTCCAGATCTATGATTCTGCAGTATCATGAAAAAAAAAAACACTTCCACACTGGATGTTTCAAATTGATAGGTTTAGCTTAGGCTTACTAGCTATGGCACTCTTTGCTGATAGAGCTTGGTTCATTGAGTCTTCTTCTTCTCCCATTTTATTCTGGGATTGGCCAGAGACAGGGATGCCGATTCACCTTCACTCTTCAGCAATTCATCCTTACACCATCCTGTCCGCTCGCTTGATCTAGGGCAACCTCTCTCTCAAACCAACTTATGTATCTTTGCTCCATTGCACTTCCATGTCATGTTTGGTCACTCTCGCTTTTTTGGTCCATCCACTTTAACTCCAGTGCTTTACCTCATCAATAATAACAATTCCTCCTCGCCAAGCCGGTACATCTACTCTATTCGCTTTTGCCAGTGGTTCACCCTGTGGGCCGGGATAATTGGTAGATGGTCGGCCTTCCACGCAGGAGATCGGGTTTCGAATCCCGGTTAGAGGTCATACTAAAGACTTTCTGTCATTGCTAAATCGAATCCTACGAGGGAAACTGATCCCACTACTTATCTTATTATATAAGGCTCTATTATCAATTTTCCTTCTTCCAGCTGAAGAAACTGGAATATAAACCCATTTGGATCCCCGGGACATAAGGACTTCCCCCTCCTCAACCTCCCAGCCAGAGGTTCCTTAGAAAGCGATTGAGGCTTTCTACGCTCCTCATCCAGGAGAATGCAAGAAACACGTATAAGTCTAGGGCCAGTCGCGATAGATCGTTGAGCAGGAGGTGTCCCTGTGAAGTAATGGCATAATGTTTACAAAGACTGCAGGGTTTTTTTCCCTTTAATTTCCTTATCTGCATCATTTGGTAGGCTTGGATGGTCCATTCAACAGTGTGTGTTTAATGAGTCTCCTATCGGTGATTGTCCCAGTCTCGTCGAAGGCGCTTCCAGCGAGTGGTTGGGAATGATCTTTTGTAGGCAATTTCCTCGAGCATAACATTTTTAACACTGCATCGTTGAATCTCTGCTTTCATCTAGCCTGCCACTGACCTAACGTTCACTGCCTGTATGTCCAGTAATGACAACATTTCAACCGATAAAAATTAGTGGAGATGTTGCTTAGTTTGGATCGAAAATTCCCCAGGAATCCTTATGTTCAGCAATACTATTTTCCGCAGGACTTGTTTTTTGTTATCTCTTCACCTTGATTAAAAACGTAAACTTCAGAGAATCGATCTCCAAGGAAATTTCTTGTGAAAATAGGGATTAGTCATTGACAATCAGGATTCTTGGAAATCTGCAATTTTCTCCAAACAACCTATAGTAAGTCTGCAGTAGTGTTTCTCTATCTCAAAGCCTTTCACAGGGTGTTACTGTGTGCAAAGGAACTGGTAAGCTCTCTGACAATCTAATCATAAGATAAAATTCTGCCATTAATTACAACATATTATGAGGGAAGCTCCTTTTAATGGCTTCTTGTCCCTCGCTACAAAGCTCTGAATGCTTTGCCATTCCAATCTCCCCCGGATATTTTTGACAAACCTTGTAAACAAAAAAAAAAAATTAAAAAATGAGAATAATATACAGTACCCTTCTATCTGACCTGGGCCTGTAGTACCTAACGGCTGAATAAATGGTTCTCTCTATCACCACAACCCCCTTATTAGGAGGGCCTGCTAGACAGATTGTACCTGTGTAGAATGATTTTCGCAGTTTGATTTAAAGTGAAAAATTACTCTCAATAATAAAATAACAGCTCGTTTAACTTGATTTTTTGGGGGTTGCTTCATGAGACACCCTATGCATTGTTTAGGTCTTCATTTGGAGAAAAACTTATCTGCTGTATATTGCTATTATAGAATCTCCAGCTCAGTAAACTTTTTATTTCACCTCAATTTCAGATGGGTGGTAACAGAACTGGCCTCTTTGAATCTTCAAGGTTGAAGGCCCAGTATGTGGCCCACCGGAAACTGAGGGATAGAGAACCGTCGTCGCGGGTCACGCTCAGGTCCAAGGTCATCGGAGGTCAAAGGTCAAGACCCCGCAAGAAGACTTAACAGTCAGTTTTATACTGAAATTAATCATTATCTCTAACACAATTTCTAATCTTCAGAGGAATGTACCTTTCATCAAGTTCCGGCCAGCAAGTAATAATAAGCATCTTCATTTCGTCCAACGCCTAGCTGACAGGTGGCGTAGACCACTCCTAATAGCCAATCTAAACAGTCCATATATTACTGAGTAATATTTCTACGAACTGTGCAAATACTTTGTTGACAAATAGTTGGGCATTCTGAAATAATAAATTGAAATGAATTCTGCAGGCATGTATGGTCTCAGTAATACCGTGCTATTGAAAATTTCATAAAATAATAACGGCTACCAAAACGGTAGAGAGCAGTGCTGAAGGACTCGATCCGGTCTCGGTCCTCGTTTTTTTCAGGGACTCGGACTCGAAGTTCAGTGACTTGGACTCGGACTTGAACCCGAATGACTCGGGGACTCGGTCCGAGTACTGGTCTAGGTCCTCTATTTTTACAAATACCAGAACTTGATTTTACTATAGTCATTAAGACAATCAAAATAATCGCCATACGACGCTCTACCAGAAGTAGCCCAAACTGTTCCCACGTACTTCCGACGCCCGCTGTCTAAATCCTGGAGGGAAATTACAATCATTCTCACATTCTCTCATTTTTAGCGTCCTTACATCAATTCTGAGATAACGATACATCTAACGAAAAACTATACAATTGTGCCGAAAAGTTTGCTAGTTAAAAAAACTTTTGCATTATAACTCACAGGACCATATATCCATATTTTTTTTTTAATCGAATCAAATGAATGTGATACCTGCTAACCGATTGAACGAACAGCATTATTCCTGTTTATAATGATACATAACCACAAACTTAACACACCTGAAATACTGTTTTCGGGAAGATTTATAACCTACTCTCACCTCAACTTGTGCAATGTAATGTTAGGACGTTCTTAACCATGTGCTTTCCATATTCCTGTTATCGTAGCTGACAGTGGGTATTCTACTTTTTCTGCCTACATGGTAAATCAATGTGAATGATCATGACGGAAGTTACCAGCTAGGCGGTTAAATCTCTATGTTTCATTTGGGTGCATTGCTTTTCCCCCCCGCGAACATTTGCAGTAACACTGTCAATATCTCTGATCGATTGCGTCAGCTTCATTTTATTCATGTGGTCCATGCCAATATAACAATAGTGAGGTAACCGGTGGTGATGATGATGTTGTGGAATTCAATAGTGATTCACAGGGAGGGGAGGAATGGGTTCAATGATGACGAAAGCTCCCATTGAAAAAAAGTTAGTATGACTGTGGAAGAGAGCCATTTCATTCTCTATGCTTTTAATGATAGTTAATGTATGGGGCATCGATCATTTTACAAATTTGGATTTTCAAATTTTCATAATGTCATATTTCCATTGGAATGTGCCTGTACCACTCCAGTGAGTCCATGCCCTGCCAAGACAAATCATGCACCCAAAGTATATTCATTAGTGCCCTGTACATCTCAGCTATCAGAGTAAAATCATGACCTCTGAATCTTCGGCATATGTATGACCACCAGTACTCTTTCAAAGTTCTCGTTTATGTTCCGTTGATTTCGATCAGTAGCCGCTGCATTCAAAACATTGCCCAATATAATAGGCATATTGTTAATTTTTGCCCTAAATTTGTAAATAGTACAGGTCAAAATTTGCATGAGGACTCGGACTCGGACACTGTGACTCTGACTCGTAGCCGTGACTCGGACTCCGGACTCGTGGGAACTGATGACTCGGACTCAGATACAGACTTCGAGTACAGCACTGGTAAGAAGTCTCACACCTTCACGGATTAGTGGCTTGGACTGCTCAGGTCCAGCCATCCGATGTCATATTCGTGGAGGGTGGCTTTGCACTTACCATCAGATGGTCTCAAGAATTTCTCAGCACTTTCACTTACTCTCCGATACAGTTTTTCTAATGTTTTATTTATTTTATTTTCTATGGTTAGGCCGATGTTCCAGCTTCGAGGGTTATGTATATTCAGGTATATGAACATGCTCCATTGAGCTCCCTGGCCCTGCTATATTCCATGAGGCCTGAATGCTAACGGCTTGCCGTGGCAGTGACTGGATTCCTCTTCGATCACCACTCTGCCTCAGTTTGGTCCACTGTGAGAGTTTGGTATTTTGAAGATTGGTTTTTGTGAACAACCAATTGCATCTCATTGGGCACATGGCACACCCTCCCGGGGGATGGTCCTATCCACCGTGTCCTGTCAGTATGGGACGGGCGGGTTTGGGCAGCCGGCTGGGATGGCCACATAGCTCATGGTTGTCAGCATACGCAGGTAATCCCGGTAGTGGGAGGCTGGCCCAGCCTGGTCATTGACTTGTGTTTGGGATGTTCCTGATTGAAACCTAGGTCCCAAATCCCGTGTAAGTCTGGCAGTGCTGTGTTGGCACTACCAAGTGGAGTTTGAACACATCCCATCATGGGAAACAAACTTAAAAAACCATTTTTGTCATTCTCACAGATCACGTTCCAGAAGTTCATCTCCCCCATACCCGCGAAGCTCTCGATCCCCCCGCCACCACGAGCGACCGCAAAAGGTCCCCCTCACCACCCTCCCAACCACGGTCATCCAGTCACCCCCCTATCGGCGGTCATCTAAGTCGCCCCCCTACCAAAGAAGCACTGCATTCACCACCGCTACCCAAAAGAGTTCCAACTCACCCACCCTACCGACGTTCCTCAAGTCCAGGTCTCGATCGAAGTCAAAGTCCCGGTCCAGGTCGCCATCCGCCAACCGCCAGTCACGAAGAAATCCCCTCGAAGAAGCCCAACTCCTGATTATGGCATGTGAGTATAGGACTGAAAGTATCTGGCGCATATTGGAGATCGAATTTTCGTCAATGGCATGGTTAAGTAGCCCTTTTGGGCCTATATGGTGTGCTGGAGGATTGCTAGATTGAGAAATTTGTAGAACAGGTTATGGGTAACTTTTTTTTTGGTCTGGAACTAGATGTGATCTTAAGGACAACTGCAAGATGAATTATAAAGAGGGTAAAATATTACGCTGGAGAGACTCTAATGCGTCAGTCAAACGTCAAAAGTTCATATACTTTCCGTCACGGGATTACAGTCCTCTGATTTTGTGCATGTGTATGGCCAAGATAGAAAAAGCATCCCGTCATGCAATGATAATTGATGTCATACTTACACAACCCGCGCAACTTTTGTTTTTGCTATTGGAATTCACAAATTAATTTCACCTCGAAAAGCATGTTTACGGGAGAAAATTGTTGTAGTGGGGAGGAGGTGTTGATGGTTACTTTAGTGCGAGGAAGGCAACAGAACTTCTGATAAATGATGACTCTTCACCAAATGAGACATGAAATACATGACGTAACTTCCTGGGTTGTCCAAATGTGAAGTCATGCGTTATTGTGGAATTGGGATTCTCCCAAATTAATCTGCCATTACTGGACAAATTGTGAAGGCTAATAACTCCACATAGGAACATATCCTATTGAAATGGGGTTTAGACCTATGTATACAGTTTCCATTCTCCATGATATACCTCTGTTTTAGCCAGCCTGCAGTTTGCCTTTATAAACCTTCTCGTGGGCCAGTAGAATAGCTTTTCCAATGTGCAAATATATTGAGATGAAGTGATTCAGCCTTGTTAGCTCAAACCAGCTATGCTGGATTGAGTGGGATATGAATCTGCATGTCACTCTGTCCATCCGTTGTCCGTCCGTCCGTCCGTCCAGTGTGTTAACATTGCCGTTTTGCCTCCCAAACAGTCATCGGCGATGGATGTTGCCAAACTTGGACACAAAAAATTTCAAAAGTATATCACCTCCTACAAATTTGTGCACAGATGCTGTAGTGTTTGGTCATAGATGATGGTCTATAAGCCTTAGCTTCGGGGTGTCAGAATTTGGATTCAAGGGTCCCACTGGCCCGAGGCCCATTTTTTGAAATTTCACACAATGGTACTTGAAATGCATCACTCCACAAGCTTCAATTAATTTCATTCAAAGTTACACGGTAATGCTTCTGGATAAAGGGCCATTTGGGTGTGTTCTGGAATTTTGGGACCAGGGCTTCAGTTTGGGCCATAGGGCCATTATGTGAACTACTGCAAAATTTTTATCTCCTACAAATTTAGTTTGTGTACCACAGTGCTGATGTTCTATCATTATGACGGTGTAATAGCCGTACCTTTGAGGTGTTATGATTTTTTGGTCTGAGGTCTGAATTGGTCCCAAGGGCCAATTTTATGATATTCCACACAATGGTGGGCTTGAAATCCATCTCTTCCCACCATCTTCAGTGGATTTTCTTTCAAAGGTTCCATGTATTGTCATGTGGTAGAGGGACCTTTGGTTTGTTCAGGAATGTTGGGCCCAAGGCCCAGTTTGGGCAAAAATAGGGCCCATTATGTGAAACACAAAATCTTATATCTCCTTCAATTTAGTGCACATTGGGCTGATATTGATGGTGCTGAGATAGCCATGCCTTCAGGTGCCCAAGTAATTTAGGACCAAGCTAGTGTGGGCCTGAGGCCCTCATTTCGAATCATGCAACATGCCTTCACCTCTTTTAAAGTTTTTGGTGCACGTGCTGACATCGGTCATAATGATGATCTAACAGTCGTACCTTCCGGGATGTTTCAGATTTTTATCCAAGTTCCCACTCGGGCCCGTTGCCCATTTATGAAAGTCCATGGAATTACACACAATGGTTCTTGCACTGCATCTCTTCCTCCCGATTCCAATTGATTTTCTTCAAAGTTACATGTAATGTCTCTTTGGTGAGTGGTCCATCAGGGATGTTTGCAACTTCCAGCTCAAGGCCCCATGTGGGCCCTAGGGTCATCATTAAAATCACATGTAAACAAAAATATCTTTACAAATTTGAATGCACAGGTCGTGCTGGATGGGCGCCCCTTAATACGGTCGCTTCAGGGTTTTCAGGATTTTTGGACTTGCGACCCAGAGTGACCCGAGGCCCGTCATGTGCTATCACGCAACATGCTTCTCTTCTACATATTTGTGCACAGTGCTATGTTTGATCAAAAATGATGGGCCGCCATAACCTATCATGCTTTTCAAAATCTACTACTCCATCCAGTGTGTAAACATTGCCTTTTTGGCCCCCAAACAGTCATTCTGTGACGCATGTCAACCAAACTTGGACACAATTTTTTATGGCAGGGGTGGGGGTTTGCTTCTTACAACCCTGCCTCCATTGCCCTACCTTTCTGCTTTTGCAATATTGCGGGGGGAGGGGGGGGCCACGCCCCCTGATCCCCGGCCACCCCTCGCCGGCTGAGCATCCTTGCTCTTGTGCATCCACTGATATACAACTGGATTCATTTTGCTCACTCAGCCTCTTAGGATATTGATTGCTCTCGCAAGTTACTTGTCCCTAGCATGGATGCTCACACATCCCCAGAGTGAAACCAGACCTGACAGATGACTGTTGTTTATTTTACCCCGAGAGAAAGTAGGTCATCGGTAGCAAAAAAAAAAAAAAAAATTTTTAGACTAAGAGTGTTCCCCAGTTCAACCAATTAGTCTAGTCACGTATTGCTGTGTTCACTGTGTGTCAGGAATTCATCCTCCTGTTAAGAGAGACAAGAATCTTGGATGGTTCTGATCTTGTGTTCCGATTACCAGGTGACATGTTTTACTTTGTGAAGGGCAGGGTCCAAGGTCATAAAAGGGGCAATATAGGCCATTATTTGGTTAATTTCCAAATGTATACTCACAACGTACATTATGTCTCTGACACTGTGTCATAAACTGTTCTCTGTTTCAGCTTGGTTTGCAGACTTTGGATGCAACACTCAGAATCAATGTCATTAGATTGAGACGTAACACATCTGATACATGAAGCAAAACAGTCATTCTCCGATGTAATGTTGACCAAACTTGCGCCATTGTTCATCAACGCCTTGGGCATATTTGGCCATGTGAATCCAAGGTCATAGGTCCATTAAAGGAACACTATGCCACTGTGTGAAATTGCCTTTTTTCTCTCTCAATTGGGCCATTTGCTTTTGATGGACACGACCAAACGGATAACAATGTTATAGACAGGCTATTGACCATCCAGGGGCATATTGGAGATCAATGGTCAGAGTTCGTTACACTACAAGGGGCACAATGTCATTGTGTGAACGCCTTCATGGCCTCATGATCTTGACCATTTGTAACACATTCTCTTGTTACATTTGGCTGTTTGAGCTACCACAGCACATTGTTGCTCTAGTTACCCATGCTAGCATGATTTGAATTTAATAAACTTAGTTTTATCCTCATTTTTTCTCATGCATGACAATGATGCAATCAGCTTGGGTCTTGCAAACCATGGCCCTCCATGATTCTTCTTTGCTTCTGATGGTACTTGGCTCCTCATTTCTTCCTCCTGTCATGGCAGACTATAAAATTACCAACCATTGATGGTGCAATAGACAAGACAATCCCCCCCCAAAAAAAAAAAAAAAAAAAAAAAAAAAAAACAATTGGTGGCCATATCCTGTTTTGCCTTTACTTCAAGTTCCTGTGTGCCATCAGCACTCCTGTTCTAAGTTGTAATGCACAGTTTTCATAGTAATTCTCCTGCCTCTGTTCGTGACCTCTGCATGATGTTCCGAACACTGTTCCTCTCCACAGTCAGTATTTGCGCTGGTTTTTCTCAGGGTCCCATGCTCAATGTCCATTTCACATATGGATTAGTGTGATGCTATCATCCCAGTTCCTTCCTGAGAGAGAACTTGGTAGATACTGCAGATAATACAGAACCTGCAGCTAGTCACAAACTCCGCTTTCGTTACTCTTACTCTTCGACCATGAGCACATCACAACACCAATTCTGTCATCAATCACATTGAATGGTTTTCCGATTTAGCTCCTCCTTCCTAGTGTTTTCCAGTTTGGCAATGCCTTGGGCAACATATCTCACGAGTTTCTGGTATTTGTAGTAGTCAGTATTTGTCTACCAGGAGCTTTCCTTTCTCAATCTAAGTCCCTGCTTGTGACCCCTGTGGTGAAATAAAAGGGTGCTTCGGTCTTCCCAAATGCCGCTGCTGATTTGTGGAATATTTGCCGGTTTGTGGTGGGGAAGAAGTGAGAGAAATTGAGAAGTTTAACCATCATTTCCAAGCTTTTAGGTTGCTGTACGGTACGCAGTTACTTTCTTTCCTTTTTCGTTTCCTCTTCCTGTTATGTCTTTTTCCATCTTCTTCTTCCCCTCCGGCACGTAGAAACTTCTCACAATTTCTGATATGCATGGTTTGAATTTCATGAGGTGGATGTGGACTATACAGATGTAATTTATGGAATCAATACATTTGAGCGGCGCAACTGAGAATAAGCTTTTGGGTACGTTGCAGAGTCTTGCTCCGCACTGTTACCATTAGAAAGTTGAGCTGGGGGCACTTACAGGGATATATATATATATATATATTTTATATATGTATATATATCCAAAACACAGCTCAAATTTAGTTCTGACTACGCTCCTCCTCACCCTTTTCTTCCGGATAGAGGACGGCATTCTAAGATACTCTTTACTCCATTGAGCGTAGAGCGAGCCGATCTTATCTTGTTAGTCCAGCATGAACCCTAGTCCTATATCATGGTGACGAGAACTTAATTCATAATTCTGTCTTGATTCTTCAAATTGTAGTTGTAGACAACCATTTTACCAGATGAATGCCGAGACAAAACTGGGTGAGGATAATAAGGAGGTCACCAAACTCATGAAGAGATGGGTAAGGTCCATCCACTTCATGATATTGTACCCAAGGACATTGGGGATGCGTGGTTTTCAGGATATTAGAAAAATCTGACTTGTGCGTACCTGGCTTTTTGAAGCCATCATTGCACACTTCAGCAGCAGTCAAATCAATCTAGTGTGCAACTAATTACTTATTATAGTATGTGCTAATATGCCGTTACTTATATGTGAAAGTGAGAACGGAGATCAGATTAGCTCAGCTCAGCCTGGTAGGACTCTTGATCAAAAAGCTTGTGAGTTCAAAATCAAACAGACCAATCCGCTTCTCCCTGGGGTCCTTGGGTACAACTTGAGTACAACCAGAGGTGGTGGTATGAGCTCTGACAATACATACGTTCCAGATCGCAGGTGTGCATACCAGTTCATATGATCAGAGTAATATCTGTGAGCGCTTGTGAGCAACTATGGTGGAATCTACTATTATAATTTCCTCTACTGGGCAACCCCCCCCCCCCCCCCACCCCCCCCCCCCCCCCCCCCACTTCATGGGCCACTGCAGAGATATCACACCAAGCCTTTCTACTGCCATCTCGGAATTGCATTTGGATATAAAAACTTGATTCAGGGTTGGTGCTTCCGAACAGGGGACTCATTGCTTTTCCCCAATCGGAAATGAGCAGGGAGTAGGCCTTAACCAATGGGCCACCACGAATGCAGATTGACCAACAAACTAGCATTATCTCTCACCCAGAGCTGAGGCCGTTGGATGGGTCACTATCTGGCCATACACATATTCGCTTCTGGTTGCACAGGTGGTCAGGTGTTGGAGGCCTCGGTGCCCAGGAACAGGGGCGAGTGGAGCCGGTCGCAGGCGGTGAAGTCCTGGAGAAGAGGGACCCAGTCAAGGGGTGTGGCGTGTCGTCAGTGACCCCATTCGAGAAACTTCAGGGCAAGAGCAAGAGTTACACCTTCAACCGGAGAGGAGGACAGAAGAGGTGAGCTTTCTGAGGAGTGATCAAATTGAATGAGAGGGACAATGTTCAGACCTTGAAATTGAGAGGGACAATGTGTTTCGACCTGAATGAGAGGGACAATGTGTTTGACCTTTGATGAGAGGACAATGTTCTGACCTGGAATGAGAGGGACAAGGTTTTTCAGATCTTGAATGAGAAGGACAATGTTTCAGACCTTGAATGAGAGAGCGCAATGTTTCAGAACAAATTGGTCATAACATCATCGGACACGAGCTAGTGAATGAAGACTGATACAAGGTAACAATGTACATGCCTGTCGAAAGTAGAAAATTTGATAATTTCGGTTATTGGTATTCAACTTTTTGGGAGTCAGTCACAAATTCGTTGCAGTATTCACATTTGTGACGATCCTGAAAATTGGGATTTTGCTTATCAAAATTCAGGTAACATCAGTTAGCACACGGGAGATGGGATTGTGCTGTTTGTACCACAAAAAAAAACATTCATTCAACTTAATCCTGCACAAGCTGGTGAATGAAGCTGAATGAGGTGAACCTGTCAATGCCTGTTCAACAGGCTAATGTGCTCCTCCAATCGAAATGGTTTGGTGGATTCCAATCCCTGCGCTGCACAAATAGCCCCAAGTCGTCTGTTTCACTATTTTTTGTACTCATGCGACCTAATTCTACCATTGGTGTTCAGGCAAGAAGAATCAGGTATTTATCATTCATTCCACAAGTGATGTGTCCCTATGAATGGCATAACACACCAACTTGGTGGCATGAATGATGATAGCCATGCAGTGTAAAGTTGGTCAATGTGCAGCTGGCAGGAAATTATCATATACATGATACCCTAGCTGATATGTACAATGGCATTTAAATCAATATGCATGTTGTATATACGATGAATGGATATACGATTATTGGTTAATGTCCATAGATCGAATTTTTTGGTTCTGATATAAAATATATACAGGCAAAACCTTCC
This sequence comes from Sclerodactyla briareus, assembly GCA_026419785.1. NCBI lineage: Eukaryota > Metazoa > Echinodermata > Holothuroidea > Dendrochirotida > Sclerodactylidae > Sclerodactyla > Sclerodactyla briareus. The sequence goes on along the minus strand of JAODTK010005735.1, from coordinate 29,127 downwards.
GACTGCATATCTTTCTGTTAAGTCAAACCCAATGCAGTGGGCACTCAGAAAACTTTCCCAATAGTGTGATAAAAATCACCATATGAGGCTTAGCTGCTGTGGCCACCCCCTCAGTTAGTTCAAAACTGTGTTTATACAGGCGGCCACGGGCACAGAGAAAAAAAAAATCGCTCATCGTTGTTTTCAATGAAGCCATTCCCAGTGAGGGCGGGTGTGGGGGTGAGGTGTGGATGACAGGCGGGCACGAGACGCGACTTCTAAATATCGCTCATGTAGCGATTTTCCGGCTGCCAGCAAGTATCCGCCAGCGTGGTATTTTGCAATCATTGTGGGGATTCCATGTTATCACAGACGTAGTAAACAAGTACACGAAGAAAAGGCTATAATCGCATGTGCCAACTTGGGTTGTATATAGCCCCGACTGTATTACTCATACAACGAGGTCAGTAAAGTTACTTTCTAAACTCATGTCTGTTGAAGAACTGGGATTAAAACTTCTTAAACTTGACGGCAAATGATAAATTGGTGCGATCGTCGCCTTCAGTCACATGAGGGCGATCAAGTATCCCGTTGTCATCTTGCAAGTAGTCATCAATGTTTTATCTGGGAGTCCTGCAAGATGGGTAAGACGGGGGAAAATCAAAGGCGCACCTCCATACAACACTGTTCTGAGCCAAGGCACGTGCGATCATACCCTTGGCAGCAATTGAACTGCGCACACCTTCACTCCAGGTCTACCTCTACGGCAAGCCTCCTTAATCTCTCTAGGCTTCTGAAGGTAGTGTCATCCATACTTAACACCAAACCACATCATTCTTCCTCTGGACACAATCTCAAATATTAGATTAACTTGGGAAATTCCCCTTCATGTGTAGGAAGAAACAAAGAATCAGGAGCATTCTCCTTCTTCCAACCGCTCCTATCTAGACCACAGAAACCTCCTGCCACCCCAACCCCTTGCAAGATAATATTGCGCGATAGCGAAAGTTTTCCACCTACTCGAGGGATCATTACCGACAGTACAGACTATGGTCAATAAAAAAGGACAACCATCTTCACTCTGTACAATTTTACACTTCAATTCGAAACAAACTTACCTTTATGCTTGTGCCACACAGTGCTTACAAAGATGCAAAAGATAGAATTGCTTCCCTATATCCGTTCTGCGAACAATGGGGCCAGGCAGTGGCACCAGAGCGCCAATCTTTGGTCATCTGATTTGACTTTTGAAAACCCTTGTGCTCTACCATCCTTCCATATTTGGACTCCTCCATAAGTTTCAGCAATTAGCACAAGCGTCATAGCATACAGTATCTCCGGCGGGCCACAGTTCTAAGATTCACAGTTCAAAGATGTCCCAAGTTCATTAACAATCCATCAGACAATACCAATTGGGCCAGAGAAAGGAAGCAATTTCACACAAGGCCTATGGTGCCCATTGACCTACACATGTCCTAAGAGCCAGACATGTTTTGCCAAGTTTATTCAATATCTATGAAACAATGACTTGCTTGGGCTATACTACCATCTCTCACCGGATTTTACTACAATGGCAATCGAGGACCTTTTCCGAATTGGCCTGCTGGACACAGCATGTTCCTGAACTGTCCCACGCACTCATGTGGAGACATTGTTTGAGGGTGACTATTGGGAAGGTACTCTGGGCGACACAATGAAGATGACGTACTGAATGGTGCGTCGGGAGAAACAAGCTAGGAATGCGTGCGATCTAGTACGGGTTGTTGACAAGTCACTATTGATCAGAGGTAATATCTGTGAAGGCCGTAGAGCTGTGGAAAAACGCTTATCGGCACTGTAGAATATTATATGAAGTTGCAATAAAAATCTGTGTACAACCTCGTGGAACAAGCAGCTTCACGGCGGGGTTTGTTATTTGTCACTGAAATGCGATTGAATGCAATTATAATGGGAAGAGTGGAGAAGAGTCACTCAAACAGGGGTACAGCAAAATTTAGCAGAAATTTGGCTAGGAAATAGCGAGACGTATCGGACAGAAAATATATGGGTGTGATGTAAGTCTTACAGGCAGTACAGGGTTGTTGTTTACATTGGTGTGTCAAAGCAGAAGTACAGACAAGGGCGTCTCAGATAGAATCTGGACTGCTTAGGTTTTCATTCCAGTAAGACAACAATGATCCCGAGGCCCATTGCATCACAGAAGAAGAGAAAAGAAACCAAGAACCTTTGACATTTTTTTTTTTTGTTTTTTTCAATCACTCCTTGCCAACCCCCAGTTTAGTGACTTTCTCGAATCGGGTGGGTTGGCTCATGGAATACTATGGTCTCAACAGTAAGTCAATAGGCTACTTGGCAGTCTAGTACTCTTGGGCACCGACAAAAAGCATGGGAATGACCACATGGCCATTCAGCATCTTGACGGTAATAGTGCAAGATCATGTTAACAAATTACTCCTGGAGAGAAAGGTGATTCAAGGTATTCTTTCCAACTTGCCCAAAATATAATAATTTCAAGGGACAACCCTATCTCGGTAAACTCTGTATGTACATAGTGTAAATAATGTCTAAATTACTGGCCCTGACCAACATAACGTTTGCTTGTTTGTTCGTTCTGCCAAGTGTCGGTCAAAAAAAAAAACTCTTTGTTACTGATGAGTGTTCATCAGCTCTTATATTCAAGAGTAAAATGGTTTCAATGCCTAGGTTTGATGTGGAAAAGTGTGATTGCCAAATTTACTGTCAAAAAGTTAACATCAGGCCAGCCTGAAGGCTCGATTAAAGAGCCGGGCGAGCACAGGCGTTCATGAATAAGGTCAAGCTATTCAACAACTCTCCCAGCTCCCGTTAGTTTATCTTACAGTCATGTCGTCCTTGACAAGTATCGCTGCATCCCCACAAGCAGATCAAGAGCTTGTTCTTAAAAGATAATACTGGTTAACGATACCCTCTTGTCAATTCAATAAATGGCGGCCCATTGGGTCCGACCAGGTGTGAGTAACACATCAAACAGACACGTCAACACGGTCTTATATCCGTCTTTCCAATTTTGAGGCCTAGAGCCTCTACGTACGGAAATCCAGAGACGTGCAGCTTGGGAGCTCTTGGTCTCTACATGACTGTGAGAGGACCATAGCCACTGCAAGTTTGCAAATTTCACCTTGAAGTTTCAATCTTAAAGGATGGGTTGGTTTTTTATGGTATACTTGCAAGCAGCGGGATCGGACCATTTCAAGGCCCAGAAAGAGCGCGACCGGATACCGCACCTCATTGTCAGCATGCGAATCCCTACTAGAATAAGGCATGCATTTTGGCAGTAACTAATGTGGGGGTGGGGGTTAATCACACGCATACAGAACTTGCAAATGCTACTCCTCGTTTGTCCCTGTCCAATCCCTTGTGATGAGCGTCTGCGAGGAAGGCAACAGGTATTGGTTAGACCGGAACTGGGAATCAAAATCCCGGGGTTGGAAGGCCGACTGCTCTATCGACTGTGTGCCAACCAATCGGTAAATGGCAAATATATCATCAATCAAAATATACAGTTTGTCTTCTGCTGGGAAGTTTATCAAAACAAGACATCATGCACTACCCCTTTCGTCAAGCAGTGTTTGTAGTTCATTGCAGCATCAAACTCTGTCCCGTGTGAGGACAGCTTAGGAGGCCTAAACACCACTGAGTGGTAATGATGAGACAATAATCACTACGATAGAAATGAAACCAGGCTGTATTGCATTATCAATAGAGAAAATAGATATAACAGCTTGAAGAGTACGAACACAAAGGAGAATAGTATATGCTGCGGTATCCTTGAAAATTTTAACCCAGTGATAGAAACCATCCCATTGAATCACGGGAAGTTTTTTTTTCTTTTTTCTCAGGGATTGCATATTGTAGTGTTCTTTAGTTCATTTTCTTTTTTCATAGAAGGCTTGCCCTAGAACTTGAATGTGTCAAAGGATAGGATACTGGCAGGGGTATGGAGAGAAATTATTAGAGCCTAACCCTAAGACAGCTGCAACTATGATGAACAGCATGCTGTTACAAAGGAAAAGCTTCACACCATACAATGATAAAGACTGAATTTATGACAACAAATTATACCCTCTGTAAACTTCTGTAGATTGTGGGTTAATTGGATCAGGGACCCAAGAAGTGGGGACTAAACGTGACTCCAAGAACAGTTACTTGTGTACTGGTCTACGTGGTGGAAAGGTTTTAAACCACACAGGGGCCAGATGATGTTTTGTAGAGGAAATGCTCACTGTGACTATTTTCCATAGGCAGCATGAGCATCAGAGTTCCCTACCCTTATGAGGTGGACTAGAAGAACAGCACTGGATGTGATCGAGACAAAACAAATCAGTTCTGTTATCTTTATATAATCCAGGTTACTGGGTGAGCACACACACAGTTCCACGGGGCATGGTGTCATATGTGTGATAGTAATCCTCAAAACAGGATTCCTGCAGATTATGGTCATCAATTTCATGACTTTTCAGGACAAATGAATGATTCCATGGACCTTCTCTTATGACATCTCGCCAAAGAATTTGGGACTGAACATCCAAACAAACGAGCCGAAGCAAAACAACAGGCAACAGCGTGAGAAAGTGACAAATCACTCATGACTCCAAAATGTTCACAGAATGTCAAAACTTATCCAGGCAGGGATTTTTATTGATGAAATTCCATGACTTTTCCAGTTTTTCATGACCGTGGGAACCCTGTTAAAATGTTCTCGATGATACCATGGATATGATGAAAGGAGAGAGGGAATTGCCTCTCTCATTAAACAAGAATCTGCAACAAGATTCTGTTATGCTCCATTGGTTGTACAGCATATTATAGGACCTAATATGGGTTGTGTGTGTTACGAAATGAAATTCACGTTAGAAGAGTCTAGAGGGGGCACATTTAGATTTTTGATTGCGGAAAAAACAAAGGTGGGAACTGTGCACGCTTGAATAACAGTAAAACACACAGAGGCATATTCCCCCCGAAGAGAGAAGGAACATCACAGCAAGAGTCACTGATATTTAGGCCACATTTTGATGGCGATAGATGCAAAAATGAGGCAGGAATTTTGGAAGCCATAAAAAAAGAAAGAGTCAAGCTCATCAAGCACTAATTTTGAGGGTTGTGTGCCTCATTCAGTCAGGTACACAAGATCCGGTCACAAATCATGGGAACCAGCGCATGGTATACAAAAGCTATATAATACATAGAAAAAACAGTTTACATAAACAGGACATGCAGCCTACCATCAATACCTCTAACCCGCATAGTAAGTTTATAATAGAAATGATAAAACAAATGTGTGTTAAAAAAAAACTATGGAATTGATGATTCAGACATGCACTGAAGTTATTGAATAGTGTCTCTCTAACCACCCCCCCCCACCCTAATCATCGCAAGTAAGTAAAATCGCTTACAAACATTAAACCACATATCGGCAGGTAAAATTTCCCCGGCACGATAAGACAGAGCTCCAAACGAAAACAAGCATGTTTAGCCGATCAGAGCCAATTTTGCATGTTGGCCAGCCTGAAAAGATAACCGACAGCTAGTACCTGACAATTGTATAGTTCCTAATATTATGAAGAAGCCTGGTTTAAACCATGTGAAGTGAAACATGAGAGGAATTGTTGAATTTCTGAATCGGGGATGACTTACCTCCAGCCCAATAAATAATCATAACAATTGAAAAAAAGAGCAACTGTATACAGGTACTATTGTTAATTGTTCCTCGGCTTCCAGCACGTTTGTGACAACTCCGCAATTTCCTGAAGTGTCTGTATGATTTCTGCCAAGAATTCTTGGCTTGCAGAAAGGTATAAGGCGAAAAATTTGAACAATTATGTAGAGGCTACACCGTAGTAGACGACTTTGCAGTATAGTGGCAGGCAGAATCTAGGTTTTCAAACTACCAGAAAATCTGATAACAGAGGTAATCATAGGACACAAAAATTGAGGGTTGCAGGCTAGAATCACTGCTTCGTGAACAGGATGGGGACAGCACAAGGGGTTCCTGGTTGGAGGGTGGGGGAGTGTTCCACACTTAGAAAATCTGAACGGGCTACTTATCGACACAAAAAATAGAGTGTGCAGGCTGGACCACTGGTTTGTGACAGGAGGGGGGCAGCACAGGGTTTCCTGGTTGGAAGAGGTTGGGATCCTGATTTGGTGAGGATATTGGGGAGGGATCAATTAAGGCAAGCCCCCCATCTCCTTTGGAAAAGTGTTGATGTTATAGAATGTTTCTAGAAGCAAGTAGGTGCTATGTATAGGCCCATTATCCCTTAACATTTACACCCTCACCCTAACCCCTACACATGAAGGTGCTCAAATACATTTCAAGCAAAAAATATTTCTCAGGGATCAAAAATATGGATTAGAGGGGGACACACACCCAGTGACGGCATGGCATGTGATGGAAAACTCCGCTATCACATAATAAGGCACTTAACACTCCTAGAACCTGAAGTTTATATTCTACAAAATATATTAAACAAAAAAAAAAACATGATTGGTAGGTCTTGTCAAGACTGGATTATCCGACAAGGGGATATAGCTAAAGGACATGGTGGATTTGGAGTGAGAGCATTTTGAGAACAAGGAACCTCTCTCTAACATTAGTATTAAAGATGCGGTACATGTCTATTTGACATTTGAAACATTGCTATACAATTAATATTGTAAATCTATTAATGGAGCAATAGGAATAGGATGAGAAAATCGAAGCAGTCTGAGTCTGGCATCGGCGAATCACTTAAACTTAGATATGCAGCCTTCAGTAGCGAGACTGGCACCTGCAACTCAGAATCCTTGCGAGAAACACATAAAGAAGATGGGTTTTCAGCACCAGAGGTGAGAATGTGAGGAAAGATTTGTCTTGCATGTGATACTGGCACATATTTGCAACAACGATCAGGGAGAGATTATGCTTGAACTACATGAACAACAGTACTGGGCTCACTTTCAGCAGTGTACAGTCTATCTGCTATGGGATTGATGGGGAATCTCTCAAAGCCCCTGTCACGTCATTGATGATGCAGCAATTTGTGTGACATCACAGCAAGAGTTAGTCCAATGAGCAAGGACTGATTTTGCCTTAACATATATATATCACACTTCCTAATGAAGAGATGAAATGACTCGGAACAACGGCGAATACTGAAGGGGTCAATATGCAAAAACAATTGTTCCCAAGTTATATCAGAACAAAATTTTTTATTGAATTAACATAGTGACGATAGATACTGTATTCAATGAGATAAACAATAGCGAGGTTGGGATAGAGCCACATGAACAGTATGACTCAAATTTGATAAATCATTAATGAATATATTGTAAGATGTGAACAGATTCTGGAAATTAGACTTGGGGCCCCAAAACGTTGATGCGACAATGATGCCCCACTTCGAACCCATCTGAGATTTTCCTATGGCAGACATGTGCGCATGTCATTCGAGAGATCTATACTTGATGGGAGGGTTGTGCAATTTGTTGTGTAGGTATGTACTGTTTTGTACAAATATGTAACACAATATAGCTTTGGATGATCCATCCATGAACATTATGAACTATCATAAAAGATGTGAGGAAAAAACAGCCTCAGATGGGGACACAGATTAGTTGAAAGGGCAGGAGAATCCACAATAGCACTAGCCTATTCATCACATGTGAAAACGAATATGGAAAATAATGAAGGAAACCGCCACTGACGTCGGATTGGCAATTGCGGTGTTTAGCCCAGATGATGCTACTCGGGGACAGTTCTCTGTAGCTTCTAACTACTGTATGACATTATGAAGAAAATCTTACAGAATGCATATGGTGTAAGTGATAAGAGGATGGGGACTGCAGTGCTGTAAAAATGCTGTGGACAAGGCATGTATCCATGTGTTAAAGTGGTTATTTTGGGAAGTTGGATGTGAAGAGTATCTGAGCACGTATGTTGTTGCAGAGCTCTCTCTATTGGGAGTGAGTTGACTTACGAAATGCGTGCGTTGCTGTATAGTACGGGTTTGACAGTCACTAATGATCGGGGCCCTATCTGGAAAGCACTTTGAGCTTTGACGTGGAAAAGCGATATAAGGAGATGTTATCATAATAATTATTGTTACACTGCAGCAGGTCGGTACACATTGTCATGGTAACAATAACATAATATGTAGGTGTTCGCCGTCTATGAAGCTGAGTACAGGGAAATTTTTTCCAAATCTTGCAATGTACATTTATGATAATCCCACTTCGGGATATATGGATTGGAATCGTTCGTTCTCAACTGCCGCCGTCGAAGATTGCGTGTTAATGCAACGAATTTTATACATGCAATGTTGATTGACACAAAACTAACACACATGTTCGCCCTTACAAAATCTCAGGTGAGTTGGGCGTTGCATCACCACTTCGGGCGGCGCGCTTATCGTGGATTTTCAACAGAACTGAATTGATGGTGTTTGTACAATAACTCCCTAAGGCCTTGTCGGATCCATATGAAACTTTGCACACATGATCGTCTAAGGAAAATCTTGACTGGGTAAAAAAAGTGGGGTAGCCAGCAGCTCGGCGTGCCATTTTGGAGTTTCTGCGAAACTCGAGTTTTTCGCTGATTTGAAGCGTTTGAAGCATGCGATCATTTTTTAACGGCTAGTCTATGCTTTTGTCACTTCGCAACTTCTTTGCAACAGTCTCTGTACGTTTACCCTCCACGAACGTCACTGAGTCCAGTGATTCAGAATTCAGCCCGCTAGGATAGGTCCGAGTCCAAGAAGCACAATCACATCCACTCCGATCTGTGTGAGGTGCACTGGCTACCACTTCATCCTACAATTTAAAATACAAGTCAGCTTCACACCGTTCAAAGCCGATGCAAGACAAAGCTATTTGACGGACCTCATTGAAACCTTATTACCCCGAGACGCTGTCTTCGCTCGTCAACGACAACCCTCCTCAGCCGTCTTCGCAGGTGCAATACTAGGTTCTATGGAGACAGTGCTTCGTCGGCTAGCTCCAAGTGGGAAAACGTGCACAGTGAACAATCCGTGAATACCATGATCTTAACCGTTTGAAGATTAATTTAAAGACCTACTGTTCAGCTGTTTTGAAGGCAAAGTGCAGCAAATAAATACTCTTTTCGGTGTTATAATGTTGAAGAGAATAAAAAGCTTCCCAATATCACTTTGTCCAGGTGTATAGCATGTCCGCTTGGAAAGATATGGCTTACCAGATTTCATATGATTAGGGGATTTTGGCACAAAAAGGGCAACTGGCATGTTTTTTTTTTAACTTGCAAATGATCGAGGAGTGAACATTTGAATGGGCTGATGAAGAAGTGGGGCGTCGCTGACTGAATCTGTGAGCGGCGGACATTCTGGATAGTTTTGTGAAATGAGTTTTTCGTTAATTTGCATGTTTCGCAGCATGGCGATCATTCGAGGACCAACGTTGCTCGCCCCAACACGGCGGCCAGTTGAACTTCTCGGGTAAATGATTTCCTCAGTTTTGCACGTTTTCGGACAAAACGTTATTTACTGTAGCCTCATCGGGAACCCCACACACGCCCATTTCAAATTTCTGACAGAATTGATTTTACTGGCAATTGCATATTTGGGAGCATAGTGTGTGCCAGTGGAACCAAAAGGCAAACAATGTCCCCCTCTGATTGATCGAAAAGTGGGGATATAAATGTGGGGTGGGTTTAGCCCAGGTGGTGTTAGTTTGCTAATGGATTGCATACAGACATATAAATAGAGCACAATTGGTGCTGTAGCTCAAATCATCCAAGTACTACATAGTCTCTGAACAAAGTATACTGGTTTATAAGGAAGCACAGCTGGTTTTATTCAGTGCGTTCTCTTCACAACATCGGTTAACCAGATTATCGAATAAACTAATTACTGGCACCACAATAGGGCAGGTGCATTTTTTTTTACTAGGGCAATGGACTATGTTCTAATAATACTATGAGAGCTTATGGAGGTGGGCCAATAGTGCTTTGATAGGAACCAGGTTTGGGTTCAAATTCGTAACTTCAGGGCTGACATGGTCATCCAGTGCGTTCCTAGCCTCTAGAGCAGATGGCAGAGATATGGAGAAGACGTTCCTAAATGGAGGGGCTATCGCCGTTCTCATATATTACCACGTCTCGAATATCACCAGATTATCGTTGCAGACTTCGTTTGACAAATCCCAAAAAATTGGGATTTTGCTCTTACGATTCAGGTGACGTTAGGGGTCAGTCAAATCAGTAAGCACCGGGCGTGATATGAATGGGGAGCAACCTGAATAGATTCCGCGGAAAATCGCCCCTATTTAGGTCATTGGCTATTTACAGGAAACCCTTCAATAACCTTTACAACACCGAAAATGAGAAATTATAGAAGAATGATGCATTGAAGACTAAAATTGACCGAAGCCAATGTTTCGGCTATGAGCAGGCGTACTGCAGCTTGTTTGGTGTATCACGCAGAGTTCAGAAAAATATGAATCCTTCAAATGGGGCAATAAAAAAGGATATCCATCTAACGTATGCCAAAATTTAGTGGAGGTTGTTAAAACAATTCCAAAATCAGATCAATAGGTGATTTTCCAGCAGACAAGGTGTTTTCCCGTTAATTTAGTGAAAGAGAGAATGTCGAGTGCGCAATCAACGTGACGTCCGCACCGCAACTGGATAACGCCCATGATACAGCTCGACAGCGAGCAGAAGAAGTCGCCCAGGCGTTGTTTAGGCAAATCACCGAGTGGTTTAAAAGGGCCATCCTGCACATATTGGTAGTGAATGAGGCTGATACGAGGTGAACAAGCAATGCCTGTTTCAACAGGCTACTGCTGTTACTGAAAGTAAAAAATGGACAAAACTAGTGAAAGAGCTACTTTTCTTACCGGAATAGCTTCCTTATCGTGAAAAAACCTGAATGTTGGCAGGGCCCTGTCCCCTTGTTTTTGCGCTAATTCCTGGGTGTGATAACAAAAATAATATAAAGTAAATCAGTTTTGTTCCTCACAACGGTGTAGTGCAGTAGGGGTAAAATACAGTATTCACTCACTGCTGATTCTTAGACCATGACCTCGATCCCAACAACATGCAAAAGGTTTACTGAAGAGCACGGGGTAAAATAATCCGAGGTCATAATTTTTTATTGTTAACTTATGGAATATGCTTCCTAAAACTTTAGGTAGTGGTGGGGATGTTCTTTGGAATGGTGGCACTCATTAGAAATTATGTGGAATGTTGCTTACAGTGTAGTTTATACTGAAGGAGTTTCACCATCTTTGATTGACATATGATAGCAACCCATTTATCGATTCATACACAGTGAAGCTTGTCTTTTTTCCAGTTTTTGGGCACTGGATGGTTAATTCTTGAAGCTGATGCCTGGGTAGGCAAATATCCACAACAGCAGTCAGTCTTCCTCGTGTATTATCAATTCTCTGATTGTTCCCCGGCCTGCCAAATACGGCCTAAGGTTAGCGCCTCAACCGCAATGCCAGTAGTGCGGCCCGACTCAGACACAAGTTAACGGTCAACGGACTCTGTGTTCAGCAGGTTACACTATGTACATGGTTGCTGAGTGAGGCAGCACAAAAACACAATCCCTACACAGCAATATGAAATAATTTCAGGACTGGATTTACGCAACATTACCCCCAAAAGCATAGGAAAGAGTTCTTGTCTCTTCGCCTAATTCATGGTTATCATACTTACCACAGCTGATTTTTCTCTCCTGAAAGTGGTATTGGAAAGAAGAAGGAAGCTGAAAGCTCCCTGAAGAATATCCAACAGCATATTTTTTTTGCAAAGCCAGTCAAAAACAGAAAACACACAAACAATATAAGAGAAAACAATAATCTTTTTTAGCCAACATCAGGGATTGCACTAATTTCTTCCTATGAGCCTGTTTTCTGCAACTTATCTAAAACCCAGTACATTTGCAACAATTCATACCGAGAAAGCCAAGAAGAATACTGCTTTCTTAGCACCACCCGCTGTATGTCCCCCGCACCCTAGAGTTTACTCCCCCCCCCCCCCCCTCCCCCCAATCCCAAGACTAATCTTTTGTAAACATGCTCATCTCATGTTAGTGAATGATGTTCATCCTGTCAAAGGGAAGTTGCTATCACAGCCATATCGTTTACCTCACAACCAGGAAGCAGAGGCTCGTGATTCCTCGACTGCTTCATGACCTTTCACATTACGTTGGCAGGCCTAGAGTACCTTTGACCGACTCCAAGAAAAATGGGGATTGGATTTAAGGATGATAACATCTGTGGGATACTTAACAGTAGATACTTCCAGCAAGGAATGGCATAGCATCAGAATGACCTCGCCTGAGGCCAGATGATACTGAACTGACCCAAAAACAATAGGGACATTCTCTTTAAGATGAACCAATACCAAGCCTGAGTTATTATGTTACCAAGACTAAATTGGTATAGGTATAGAATTCCACAGGAACTTACTGGTTGTGAATCTGGACTACGAATACTTAACCCCATATTGAGTTTGACCCCACACCGCGCCCTTGAACATCTGCAATCTTGTACAGTAGCCGGCTGGCACCCATATCGTCCCTCTCCTTTTACCAGGCAGAGAGGCCTTCCAAGAAATTGGGGGCGAGGCCCTCGATCCGACGAAGGAGGAAGCCCCTGATGGCCCGGAAGTCGTGGGGACCGTCTGGTGCAAAGTCCAATATGGGGTAGTATTCGTAGTTCACAGACAGATTCACAAAATATAAGTTTGTGAAATTATTTCACAACTCAACCTTACCCCATATTGCACTTTGCACCAGACTAGCACAGGGCCACCCGAGGCGGGTCCGTGCCGTCACGATCAGGGGTGTTGCGCTAAGTAGATGCAGAAGCAGCCCTGGTGGCTAGGGCCGAGACTGAGTTGGAAGAAGCAGCATGAAACGAACGTCGTGTTGTCAACCCTACAGACGCTCGCATCCCGTCTCGCGGAGAAGCGTGAGCTGCGCGGCTAGGCGAGACTGAGTTGGCGAAGCAGCCGAAACGAACGTCGTGTGGTAAAACTACAGACGCTCGAATACACGTTCGCGGAGAAGCTTAGCTCGCGCCGGCTAGGACGAGACTGTGGCTGGGAAAACAGCATGAAAAACGAACGTCGTGTGGTCAACCCTACAGACGCCCATACCGTCTCGCAAGAAGCGGTAGTTCGTGCCGGGCTAGGCGAGGACTGTTGAAGACGCAGCATGAAACCGATCGTCATGTGGTCAAACTCTATAGACGCTAGTTACGTCTCGCGAAGAAGCGTGCTCGGGGGCGAGGAGGGCCGACTCTCCAGGTCGTGGTGCAATGGGGGTAGAGGCCATATGAACCGAGGGGGAACCTGCTCAGAGATATGCGGTCTGCGGGCTCTATCCCACGGAATGAGGAAGCCTTCGATGCCGGAGTGAAAAGCTGACTACACAGGAAGAACAGTGAATGCGTGACGAAAGAACTTCGGCTGTCACCCAGTACGTGCCGTGCACACACGGACACCCGGGATAGGACCACTCCAACCGCGGAAGAATGCCGGACGGTGAAGAGGTAGTTACTCAACGTTGTGGACGACCCACGGACGGAGAGCCGATCCGCTACTGTGGGCGAATGAGGCGGTCCAGGTTCGGTTCAACCACCGCGCAAGGAGCTGAACAGGAGCCGGCCGCTGCTAGAGAGAGCAGAGCTGGCTGGGAGCGTCGGACCCGGCTGTGGGACCGCCGTGGGGTCGACACGTTTCGAAGAGAGACCTGGCTTTGGATGTCGAAAGAGTAGGTAGGCTTGGGAGTATCGATCTGGCCCCGGGAGGGCGTAATAAGAGTCGGTCCACGGGGGAGCCACCCGGACCGGAGAGTCGAACTGGCTCAGGAGGGCAGAAAGAGTCGGACACCGCTCTGGAGAGTGGCAGTCCCGATCTGGCTCGTAGGGCCGACCTCACAAGGAGGGCAGGAGAGTGGAACGGCTATGGAAGGTTTTTTTGGGTGAAATCGATCCCAGGGGATCGATGTCAGGGGAGACGGACAAGGAAGAGTCAACCACTGCTCTAGGGAGCGGCAGGCTCGATCCCGGTTGGTGAGCGATCCACCGGAGGGCAGGAAGAGTCGAACCACTGCTCTGGCGAGTCGGCAGGTCCGATCCTCACCCAGGAGGGAAGGAAGAGTTCTGGCTTCCGGCTATGCAAGCCCGAGCTGGCTTCGGATGGCATGAAGAGTTGGTCCGCTGCTCAGATGAGACGGGAAAGGTCGAACTGCGGCTGGGGGGCGATCGGCTCAGGAGAGTCGGGGAAGTCGGATGACGGATCCGGAGGAGTAGGGGAGGGCTAAACCCTCTGCCCCCCCAGGAGAGCCGTCTAGCCCAGGCGGGGAAAGGTCAGACCACGGATCTGGGAACGGGAGGGACGACCCGGGCTTGGAGAGCACATGTAAATCAGGAGAGGCGAAGAAGTCCGACCACAGCTCGGGAGGGTCGGAAGAGCGACCCACGGTAGGAAAGCCAGAGAGGACGAATAACGAATCTGGGAAAGCTACCCACGGCTCGGACGGTAGACCGGTTTCGAAGCCGGACGGAGACGGTTCACGGCCTGGAAGCAGACCCGGTCGGGAAGGCAGGAGGAAGACGGGTTCGGCCTCTGGAGCTCTAGAGGCTCTAGTGAGACACGCCCAGCTGGGAACACGGAACGCCCCACCACCGTGACACTCCGCTGTCATGAGTCCGGCTGCCCAGGCCTGTAATAAGGGCCGCGTAAGGCACGGCTACCTCGGGGCGAGTCGGTTTTGCTCCGTATTTGGGCCGGATGGTTTCGTCTCTCAGTGAACAGGGCGGGTCGAACGAGTGAACGTGGTGGGCTTCGGAGGAATCACGTTGACGTGAAGTGATGACTGCGTCAAGTACGCCATTGGGTCCACGAGTAGACGGCAGAGACGGCTGCAAGAGCAACGGCTACCTTCTGGGTGACCGTCTTGCTCCGTAAACAGGCCGTAAGGTTCTGTCTCCCTCGTCAGTGAACATGGCCGTGTCGATCGGCGAACGTCTGCTTCGGGAAGCGCGTCCAACTGATGAGATGACGTAGCCAAAGTCGTATTGGGTCCACATAGTAGACCGGCAGAGTAGCGTGTAAGACCTTACTAATGCAGAGAATGAGGACGTCCGGCCGGCTGGCTCACTAGGTCCCGAGGCCTAACAAGGGCTAGACGTGTCCCCCAGAAAAAATTCCAGCAGCCGCATGTCGCCGTTTCCTGTCTTGATTCCCCCGCTATCTTCAGTAAGCTGACTATGTGGCGAGCCCTCTATAGCCTCGGCTACGGAGTGAGCGAGATTGGGCCTGGTAAGAATCCGAGTGCAGGTCATCCAACTGCTAGTTCCTCTCCCCCCCCCGGAGAATACGCTGGGAAGCCCGACCCTGACCGGAATCAAAACGGGCCCCGGTCCGCGACTGGCAGCGGCCGTACTGTTCGCTAGGTAGTAGAGCCTGTAACTCCGCCCCGATGGCCTTCCGCCAGGGGTGGGGGGGGCATGCTAGATAGGAGTCCATTCGCCTGCGAACAGTAGTAGTCCTCCAGCTCATTGGCTCCGTGAGCCCGCTTATCTTTCTTTGACGATATCTGCCTGGCAGGGCGCGCTCCTGATCGGCTCCCTAGTCTAGGTGAGGAGACTACCGACGGTCCCTACGTGACCTGGGGTGGGGATACCTCCTTCTCAGTGGGCTCCCTCCAGGGACTTGATTTCTGTCAGTCCCGCTAGCGGCATTTTTTTCCGAAATATCCCCGCGAAGGTGAGGCCCTGGCCCACGAGGGATTGCTGACTCTTTACCTAATGGCAGGGCCTTAGCCAATGGCGTCTCACCGTCATTGCGACGGCCAGGACACTGATTGAGACGGCCGATTTTGCGTGAGAACGGAGAAAAAAAAAGAAGTTTTTTTTTGTGTTTGTTTTTGGGGGGTCCCCGATTCCCTCAGTCAGCATTGACAGTTAGGTGATTTAGGCGTGCAGTGGCATAATATGACATGCGCAGTTGCTTTCTTTATCCCACCAAAACTGGGGCGTCTTTCAGTCTTGATGATCCACGCTCCGCACTGGTGCCCGCGTTTTGCAAGTGCATTTGTGCTATATGTTTTCATCGTTCACAAGTTCCACTAGTTCGAATTCCTGGCTAAGGCCCCTGCCGAACGGGCTGGCCACTAGGCCCCGTGCCATATCCGGTGCGGTCTTAGTCACGCGCGTGCTGAATTCTACAGCTGGCCAAGGTGAGGAGGGCCACCGGTCCAACCAACGGATAGAGTTACTCGTATAGCGGCGGTAGCGAAGCCTGTCCCGCACGTCGTAACTATGTCGGAGAGAACCGAGAAGTCTCTGGCTATGTGGGACCTAAACGACTTTCCTCGCCAAAACAAGACCGCCAGCGTTGAGTCTCGCTCTAGGTTTGATAGGGGCATCAACGGCACCCTAACAAGGATGCAGTCCATCCGACCCCCGAGGCCTACCGGCAGTATAGCTTCGGCCTGCTCCACTTTCAGTCGCAATGCCTGACACGTACTCACGGCGCTAAACGGTGTTCAGACGGACTGCCTCGCACCCCTGGAGCCCTCCTGAAGATCTCGGATACCGGGGAGCGTCTTGTCGTCTTTCCTCCCCCTCTTGCCCGGAACCCAACAGCTGGAGTTCCTGAGGGGCCGGCCTTAACCTCTCCTTCAAGAGGCCGGGAGGGTCAAGAAGCGTCAAGCCGTACGGGCCCAGGAACGTCGGCCGCTCCCAACTGGTCTGAGAAACCAGCGAAACTGGTCTGTAAAATCGCCCGGCTGGGCTCGCGGCTTGGCTATCCAATGTGAACTTCTTTCTCTGCTACCACTTTCCGAATCTGAGCAGAAAAGGGCGAGATCTGCGTCGCGCGGCGACTACTATGGTTGGACTCTCGTCGCTTGAGTTTGTGAGCGACCCCGAAGCATCGTGAGGGTGAAAACCCCTTCCTCCGGGAGGCACGGCCGAGGTAACTCGTGGAGTTATCTGGCTGCCCCCTGCTCGCTGATGCCTTCCTGGTCCAAGATGATGACGGAAGGCTGTGCCTGTAGGCTTGGATCACTATCCCTGGTGCGGCCCTGATGCCTTAGCCGCCCTGTCCGCCGATCCGCGGCCCGCTGGACCGTTCTCCGGGGCCGTCCGATGTGTAACCACACCCCGATCGACCCGTCTGGGCCGGCCCCGACCTCTCCGTCGGGACCTCTGGACCGTCCCGAGGTGTAACAACACCCGTTCGGACCCGGCCCGACCTTACCAGTAGGACCCCTCCGTCCGCCCTAGGTGTAACTAACCCCCCCCCGTTCGGGCCCGCGCCGAGGTAAGGACCAGCAGAGCAGGCCTCCTCGACGTGCGAGACACCAGGGGGGCTTTCCCGCCGTCTCATGGGTCAGGCTTACCCATAGCTCTATGCCTGTGGGACTCACGGAGCTACGAGCACTTGCCCCGGAAGAGCAAGTTTCGGGTCCAGGTATAGTCCCCCCTGGACCGTCCTCTCTTCAAGCGCCGCCCTATCCTGGGCCTTCCCTGCCATCGGTAGTTAGTCTTCATAGACCGCAGCGCTTGCTCCCAGCATCCTCTGTCCCAGTAGCGAATGGCCGGAAGGTCCCAGTAGCCGACACACTTTCCTCCCGTATCTGAGGAAAGTCCGCTACGGAAAAATACCACAGGAGTATACTTCCTCCCGAACGCTATACAATAACATACACAAATAGGAATAGTACGATAGTACTATATACAATAACAATATCACAAATAGTAATAGTCCAAGTGTATTGCAGTATAAGATTAAACAAAATACAAAACCATCAAGCCGATAACGAACGGTATACAATAGCAATGTCACAAAATAGGAATCATTCCTCCGACAGATTGCTATATGTCATAATAGCCGTGTAATAGCAGTCATAAGACTATACAAAACAAATATCGGCTGGTAACGAACTCGTGAAAAGACGAGTTAACTTTAGACTCAAAGCAAGTTAAAGGAAACAAAGTATCCCCCATTCCCACGTTCTCACCCGTCTGCAAACATTCCTAGCGCCGCGCGACAGAGAGACACCCCAGGAGAAAAGGTACAGGGGGAGGGGAAAAAACCCAGGAAGGGAGGGAGGGAGGGGGGGGGGCTATAGCTAGGGAAAGCCACCCGGACAACAGGTCCAGCCCTACTGAATCCTAACTCAATAGGAGCCCACACACCCGGTGTGTTAGGCTACGGGGGGAAGCCATGCAACAACCCTATTGTGCTAGGAACAGCCAGCTAAATATGGATTACGCCAAACCGGGATCGAGCGGGAGAAAAAGATCCAAACCAAAATCACGCACAAACGCTAAGGATAAACTTATCCTGATAGACGACGTCAGAAGAATAATGCTCCTAGCAACATTCTGAATGTCGATTGAAAGCAGATGGGTGATTTTCGGTGATGAAAAATCGATGAAATTCTTAACCAAGGTGCTCTGAACTAAACGTTCAATGGCAAAATAGAAGGACGATAGGGATAAGAAATCAAAATTTTCACAATTTCCTAATCCTCCCCAAAATAACTCCCCGTCTACACCAATTAATGGCGGTTATTGTACTCCCCCCCCCCCCCGCCCCCCCCCCATCAAGGAAGCTGCATAACAAATTTCAAACCTGATCAGAATAGGCATTCGGGACATATCGTGTTGAAAAGATTTTCAGACTGCCCTTTGACCTGACCCCAAAACCATAGGTATCATGTATTCATTAGGGGAACCCATATACCAAGTATGAGCTTCATTCCTCCAGGTGGGATTGGGTTGTGCTCTTCACAAGCTAAAATTGCTAAAAATATCAATTTTCAACAATTTCCCATTTTTCCCAAAATTCCCCTGATCTGCACCAAAAAGCTAAACACCAAATCTCAACTTGATAGGACCAAAAAGCATTCTGGACTATCCTCTTACAAGATTTTCAGACTTTGACGTTTAATGGCCTCAAGTGGACCTTGACCTGACCCCAAAAACCAAGTGTAGGAATCATGTACTCATATGGGAAACAACAACCAATTATGAGCTAATCCATCCAGGTGGGTTAAGTTGCTCTCCACAAGCAGGTCACACAGTACTTACACACCACACACTGCATGACTGCATAGATCCCGGCTTCAGTCAAGGAATCAAAAAAAAACGTTCACTCCGCTGGACTGCCTAACAACAGTGTAAAGTAGAATTGATATGCATGAATGCTTTCTATAGGGCACGTACGTACCTCTACATCATCCACATTGACCTTTAGGAAAGACCACATCAGTTAACTCCTCCGATAGTTTCTGTAAGCTGCAGAATATATAAACATTATGAGAATACAGTACTTCATATGTGTTGGTCTGCCTAACAAACGGAATAAAAGGAAGCAATTGAAAAGCCCAGGTGGAGGCATGGAATATGTCAACAACATAGCTCACACATAGCAGGGACGCTCCCTGTAAAAAAGCCCCAGTGCATGGGCACTTTGAAACAAGGTCCATCTTGATCATAACAATATAATGGGAAGGCAATTTACGTGAGGTCGTTACAACAAAATTCTTGCATTACATAAGGATTAGGCTTTCATTGACATCACTGCGACAACATGACATTGAAATGATTTTCATTAGTAACTTCGCCAGTTGCGATCAGAACCTCTTACAAAAACAGCATTGCTGAAGCTCAGTGTACCGGTGAAACATGCTTGAAATAGTACAATTCCACATTCGAGCAATCAGTGGCCAATGGCCTAAAACCAGATGGTCGTGGGTACTATGTCGAAAATAATTTGGTGCGTTGAAAACGTGATAGTACTGTTTCAAGGGGAAAAAAGAATTAAACTAGAGCACCAATGGGGCGTTTTGTAGCTCAAAACCGTACAAATGTAACCAAGACGAATTACAGTTGAGTGCTAAATGTTCAAGGGACAATGAGGCCAATAAGACAGTTTCAAAACAATGGCCTATTGTGCCCAGGCTGTAACAACTTTTGATTCATGATTTTCACTATGCCAAAAGATTCGTCTTCGCAGTCAATAAACATTGTTACTCAGGTAGTCAACCTCCATCGGGGAAAATGACCAATTGAGAGGGAAAAAAGGCAATTCACCAATGGCCATTGCGCTCCTTCAATGACCTATGAGTTGACCTTACATGTCAGAAGATGTCCCAAAGGTTTTGAACATAGGGTCAGTTAGTCAACATCCATCAAAGAATGATGTTTTGTTCTTTTCAGCGCAGATGGTACTGTTTTAATTAAAACCAGAACTATAGCTGTTGTATCCAAAATCTGCAAACGAGCTGAAAAGAGCACCCCAAGGAAAATTATGTAAAGTTCAAGAAAATCTAATGCACTTTGTAGGAGACATACGGGGGAAAATCCATCTTTGGAAATTTTACACATAATGGCCTATTTTGCCTCTTATTGACCTTAACCTGATATTAAAAGAGGTGAGAATGTTTCTCATGTGTCAATACATTGTGTCCAAATTTGGTCGAAATCTGCGCAGAATATCTGTTTGGGGGCCAAAAAAGGTAATTGTTGACACACTGGCATAGATAGAGTACAGGCTGTAGGGCCCATGTAGGACCTTGAACCAAAAAGTCTGAAAAGCCGTAGTACCGACTATTCCATCAGCATGATAAAACCTCAGCACTGTGCCACCAAACTTTGTAGAGCTGGAGGGCATTTTGAGTGATTGCACATGGATGGGCACTTCGGGCCCACATGGGACTAAAAAATCAGAAACACCCCAAAGGTTAAGGAGCGCATAGACCATCACTATGACGACATCTGAATGTGCACACTTAAGTTTGTAGGAGACATATTTTGCAGTATTTCATATGAGGAGCCCTAGGGCCCAAAAGGAGTCCGCGGCCCAAAATAGCCTGAACACCCCACAGCCCTCGCCCAAGACCATTACATGTAACTTTGAAGGAAATCAATCAAAATTCATGGGAGGAGATGCATTTCAAGACCTGTATGAAAATTTACTGAAAAATGGGCCCAAGTGGGACATAGGACAAAATTCCTCAACACCCCGAAGGTACGGCTGTAAGACGATCATTATGACCAAACATCATCTCTGTGCACCAAAATTTGTAGGAAAGGATACATTTTGAAATTCAAACAAATGGCTAAGTTGCCCCTTTAATGACCTTTGCACCTTGAAAGCAACCCTGTCCATGGGTCAATGAACATTGTGTCCAGTTTGGTCGAATCCATCACAGAAGCCTGTGTTGGGGGTTAAAAAGGCAATTGTTAATTGACACACTGGATGGATGGATGGATGGATGGGAGGATAGATGGATAGATAGCGAGATTAGTAGATGATAGATGGATAGATAGATCGATAGAGTGACATGCCGATTCCAATAGCTCAACCAGCTAGCTGGGTTTGAGCTAAAAATGATGGATGAGGTCCAATCAGAGGGAAAATGCGAGCGAGCTGTTACGTTGGTCAAACATTATCACTATGGATTCGAGTGCACACATTTTCCTCTCTCACTGAAGGAGCATGCGATCATAGAGCTACAAAGGGTCTGCTCGATGGCTTGTGCAGTTATGACTGAACCTGCTGGCATCCTAGCCAGGTCTGGAGCAGTGGGAAGTAGGATTTAGGTAAAATAGAGAAGAATTAGTAAGAAAATTCCAAAAGACTAAAATCTACTCATGTCTGACCCCAGACCTACTTGGCCACAGATAGAGGCTGACTTGGTGAAATTTTACTTCAGGCATACTTGGTCTTACTCCAGACATATAGTTCGTACTTCAGGCTACTGATCCTTTTGGTCTTGGACTTAGTTATTTTAAGATGGTTATTTGTACACAAGTGTATAGAAGAATTCTTTGGACTAATTTTTTTGGCATATTCTTGACTTGAATTTTTGCAAAAGGAGCAATTATAGCGTCTGACTCGGGTCTGCTTGACCACGAATAAAACCCCCTCAGGGTGTGCTATAAACAGATTGACCTTTATTCTGATTGGCCCAGGGCAAAGCAGGCTTTGTTGGAGGCTTTCAAACGAATGTGAGGCCTCATTGCTGTATAGAATTTGGAGCAGTGCAGTTGTACAGTCAGATCGGCCAAGGGAGTTGTGTGTAAATTCTGCTTAGAATATGAATACACTACAACAGGAACTGAAGAAATAAGCACAGGAGGAATATCAAAAACTTCTGCAGTGAGTGATAATTAAATATCTATATATTGCAAACAAGTAGTGTTGATTATATCGTTCCAGGAATATCCAATGCAATTTGACCTGTACTATTCTACAAATTTAAGGGTAAATAACAAGATAATGCTATATATCGTGCAATGTTTTGACACAGCAGCGGCTACTGATAACAAGATCGACATAAACGAGAACTCTGAAGAGTACTGGGACTGGTCATACCTCATGCCGAAAATCAGAGGTCTAATGATTTTACTCTGAGAGCTGAGATGTACAGGGCAATAGAATACGTGGGTGCAGCGTTGTTCTTGTAGGCCTGGAGCGTTACAGGCACATTTCAAGAAAAATATGGACATATGATTGAAAATTAAACTTGTAAAATATCGATTGCCAAGCATTAACTATCATTGAAAAGCATAGAGAATGAAATTTGCCTCTCTTCCACATTCATCTTCTTTTTATTGTATTGGAGCTTTCTTCATCATTTGAACCCATTCCCCCCTCCTGTGAATCATCTTTCAAGTCACATACATTATCTATTCACTACCGGTCCCTCACTATCGTTATATTATATGGCATGCGACATGAATAAAATGAGCGACGCATATCGATCAAGAGATATCGAAAGTGACTTGCAAATGTCGCGGGGCAAAAGCAATTGCACCCAATGAGTGATAGAGAATTACAACCGCCTGCGGTAATTCAGTCATGATATATGCACAGTGATTTACCATGTAGGCAGAAAAGTAAAATACCCACTGTCAAGTGTACGATAACAGAATATGAGAAGCACATGGTTAAGAACGTATCTAACATACATGCACAAGGTGAGGTGAAAGCTAGGTCATAAATCTTCCGAAAACAGTATTTCAGGTGGTGTTAATGTTCGTGTGATGTATCATTATAAACAGAAAAATGCTGTAACGTCTGTCGGTCGGTTAGCAGGTATCACATTATGATTCAATTCAAAAAAAATTATGGATATATTTGTCCATGCTGTGATTATAATGCAAACAGTTTTGCTAATGGCCAAACTTTTCGACACAATGTATAGTTTTCGTTAGATGTATTGTATCTAATAAGTGGATTAAGTGACCGCTAAACAGCGAGCGGGTGAGAATGTGATAATTTCCCTCCGGATTTAGACACGGAAGTACATGGGAACAGTGACGGACTACTTTTGGTAGGAGCGTCGTGCGCATTTTGGTTGTCTTAATTGTACGATCGGAAAATCAAGTTCTGTATTTGTAAATATAGAGGACTCGGAACAGGACTCGGACCGAGTCCCCCAAAGTCCTTTGGGTCGAGCCGGTACGAGTCCCTGAACAAAAAAGGACTCGAGACCGGTCTCAAGACCGAGAACAGACATCGAGTCCTTCAGCCACTGACTTGAAGGTTGATCTCTGTGTTGGCAAGATACTGTAAAACAAGGCGATCGCCCCAGAGTCTCGCCCTGGTTGCGTGAACAGTGTTTAGCTCATTAGTCACCATGCAAACATTCACAAGGCATCCATGAAATGTGTCGCTTGAAGATGTCGGTATAGCAGTGACAGAAAAAAAAATTCAAAATTTCAAAATTGAAAGGACGATTATTGACAATGTCTACTAAAGGATGAAAGTTTGTAGGAATGTGATTAAAATGGCCTAAATATGCAAATTAGGCCAAGTTACCAAGTTTCCGGAACATCCGCAAACTTTAAATTTATGCCAAAAATTATGACAAAGTAGACATCGGTGAAGACTTCAGAGCACCTTGAAGCATGATAAAAAAAATTGGAACTCATAGATGAACCATACCCACCAGTTGCACGAAAGTACAGGAAACTCAAAAGATTTTGCATAAATATGCAAATTAGGTATGTTGAATGACCTTCTATGCCCGAATCTTCGTTAAAACGTTTTGGGACTGTAGGTGACAATTCACACCAAGTTTGGAAAATCCGAACAAACTTTTGAATTCAGCATAAATCATGGCAAATTAGACCGACTTAATTACCATATTTTTATGACTGAAATCTGATCAGTCATCTTACCTATCCCGCACCATGTGCCAAACTCAAGTCACCATAAGCACCGAATCTTGCCTAACGAGCCTAAAAATAAATGACATAAAATAAACTAATTACACTAACTACTAGGAACTTTCGTGCCCAAAATCTAATCAGATCGTGCTCACCAAACCCAGATTCTACTCTGGAAATTTTGTCCCATCGCCACTTACCGTTTGAAGACATCCTGCAACGGAGTAAGGTGTGACACACACAATGCACACACATGCCAAAGTACCACTTAAGTCTCCTCCTGAATTTCATCAGGCGAGACAAAAGATGTCTGCCACCTTGGTCACCCACATGTACACCCAATGGAGACGAATCATCCAGACTTGGTTGTGACGAGCACAATTAAGACACCAGCTAGAACAAAAAGGTTGAGCCTAGTCCTGATATTACAGGACTTGCCCGTATCATGCAGAAAAAAAGTTGTACACTGGCATGTCCCAATTACAGTATATGAACGGTTCAGAGGCAGGATATCAAATTTTGGTAACTCTCCGGTATAGTGTCATAAGTGTGAAATAATTCCACTCCCCCCTCCTCCCCCTCCCCCCTGCCATAAGGTTCTCTGTTTAGGGAGCGCATGAATGGCGGATGAAGAAGAGACTCAGCCCAAGACTCGGCAGATAGGACGACTAGAATAGACAGGCTTCATCATACCTCAATGGCATAGAAGGCAAGGGTATGGCCAAATACGGTCAAGGAAGATGTGGTGGGAACGCAAGAGTGAAGTAGAATATGAAATTACCACAATTTCCGGTTGCTATCTTCTTGCATGACCACACCAGTCAGCGTAGAAGTCGACGACTACAAGTTGTGCCAGCCTCCTCGAGAGCCTTATAAGTCGGCCTATGGGAATCAACAGACAACAAGAGGGCCAGTGCAGCTATTCAATTGCTAAAAGTGACAAATGGGCATGGTAGGAGATATCATATTTCAAAATTTTTTCTTCAAAAGAATGGTCGCCACACAACTCCTGACTTGAAACCCTGAAGCCACTTGTGTGTATGTACCATTGGTCAACCAAAACACTGGCCAACAAAATTACATGTTAATTAGCCCTTGAAATGACCATGTTGGCAAAAATTCAAGACCCGGGATGACCTTTGCGCACTCAAATTCAAAATATAAATGTAAGCAATAGTCTTCAACCTCCGTAATTAATGACTTCATGAGTTGCATCCAGTACTGTGTAGCTTCACATTTTTTCTGAGTTCCCAGAACACACCATATGCACATGCCGATGAACATGTTCGATCCTGTTAGATGCATTGGCCATGCACTCTTCACTCCATGATTTGTAATACAAGAACATGTGAGGCCTAATTCCCTTTATTGGAGGAATGCAATCATGCATTTTTTCCACGATGGAATCATAGTGGCATTCACATGATAGCTTATTACTTTCGTCTAGTGACTTTGGGCGGGATCAAAGGTAACCCACTGTCAAGGTAACATGGTGTCCAGTTTGCGACAACATTCATGGAAAACTATGAAAGCATATCACTAATCCATTATCCATGAAAACATTGTTTTCTGTGAGTATCGCACTCCATGATGATTCTGAAAATTCGACATATACTGATAGAATAGCTCATGTGCCTTTTGAAGTCCTTTGCCCTTAAATTCCTGAATACCCTAGATTCGGTGATTACTAGTACTGGTCAGTGTTATTGGCGACTATACAGGGTTAGTCATTAGACTCATAAACGACCACCTATTGTGTGGAAAAATCAACTAGTAAACACCAGCCACCTCCCATCATCTGGATTTAACTTGGTAGGGTCTAAATAGACAGGGAGTCAATCGACTATTAACGACGACAAGTGTGCAACATTATTGTCGTATTAGCTATGGTATACTGAGTGAGTTGGCAGGTACTGTATCTGGAATTCATGGGCTGTCAAGTACCTATTGTGCGGCTTCCTCAACAAATAATCCCCGAAAAGCCACAATCGAAGTCGCCTAGAGCTCATTTTTGTTTAGTTTTTTTTTGTTTTTGTGTTTTTTTTTTTGTTTTTGAGGGAGAGGTCAAAGTCAATGGCGGTATCAACAGATGTAGAGTTGCCGGGTCCGATGTAGCCCATTGCGTGGTGAATGAATGAGCATGGGATCTACTGTACAGATAGTAAAATGAGTGTAAAAAACCTAACTGAGAAATATATTCGTGGTAAGCCTAAATTAATGGGGCGGCCACACTGGATGCCACGCAACACTGGCCCCGCGTTAAACTGAAAGCCAAAAGGCTTATGATTCCTTGACTCATTTCTGACAATCTACAGTATGGCCAGACATAAGGGACATTGGAAATTGTACCAGCTCATTGGGCAAACATTTTGATGAGGTATGACAAACTTTCCAGTTTCCACAAAAAGAATAATGCATACCTTGGATCAACCATAGGGTTCCTGTACTTTTGATAAGGAAGCTATGTTACACACTAAATTTCAACCCAATCAGACCAAACAATCGGAACTTTTCCAACTTTTCTATCCAACAAGGATTTTCAACTTGAACCTTGTTGACCTCTCACCTGACCTTAAAATAATGGGAGCAAATGTAGTCACATAGTGATCAACACATACTGAGTATGAGCTCCATTCATCTAGTTGGGGTCAAGTTTCACGTGTACAAGCTGAAATTTGCCAGAATATCACTCTTTCCAGCTGTTTATGTACACAGGGTACCGCTGCTCTTGATAAGGAAAGCTGAACACCTTATTCAACCGCATCAGACCAAGCATACTTCTTAGGTTTACAAGGTGACCTCAGGTGGCTTCCGACCTGACGCCAAGCTAATAGGGTTATGTGCTCATCATGGGGACCACATACCAAGAATTTCATCCATCTAGCGTCAAGTTGTATGCTTACAAGCTGAATTTGCCGAAATTTTGAATTTCCACCAAAATTCCCATTATTAATAGAAATGACTAGGGATCTATGGATAATCGGATCGTAAATCGGACGGACCGAAATTTTGCACTATGGCAAAACATCTGATCGGTGACAATGACCAACGAATTCTACGGATGTTTTGCTAATGTCAAATTCCACCCAACAACCACCTACTCAGCAGAAAAGTCAGAATGGAAGCACCCCCGTCTGCCAGCAGGCCGGGAAGTAGACAAGAGCGCTAACTTGTCCCCGCGATCGTGACAAGCAGGATTTATTATGAATTCCATCGGATCGAATCGAACATCGGCCGATGTGGGAAAGGAAAACATCGGTTATCGGATCGGCATTAAAAAGTCATTTGGTAGAGCCCTAAAATGACCCCAGTCTACACCAAGAACAAGGGTTCCTGTAATCCCCATAAAATGCTACAAACCAAATTCAACCTGTCAGACCAACCATTCTAGACTATTGTGTTAACAAGATGGTCATACTTTGACCTCTGTGACATCAGATGGACCTTATTGAGTTTCACAAGGATTTTCATACTTTGACCTTGTTGACTTTGACTGACCAAAAAACTATAGGGTTTAGTACTCATCATGGGGAACTCACAGAGGCCTACCCAAGTAGGAGCATCTCTCATTCAGGTGATGTCGAGTTCTCATGTTTTCAAGCCAAAATGCCGAAATTAGACTTTTAAATAGGACTCAGACACAACAATAACATTTGCATGCTGATTCGATGACCGAGATTTGCCTCCAACATCGGCGATGTTCGATTGCATCCAATGGTGGGTAATTTTGTGCAGTATCAGTACACGTATACCCATTTCTAGTTGATTTCGCCCCATAGGTATGAATATCAGGGTTGGGAGGACTCGAGGCCGAGGCCCGGCTCCGGCCTCGGCCTCGGAGGTCCCGGCCTCGGCCTCGGAGGCTGCCGCCTCGGTCTCGGAGCTTCCGGCCTCGGCCTCGGCCAAAATCCGAGGCCGCGACAATATTTTTATGCTAGTAAAATGAAGAAAAGGAACATGTTATTTCACAAATGCTGCTTCTGATTTTGTTGGAATTTGTGACACTGGAACTACGTACGTACTCGGTATCACCCAAAAGACTGCCTGATAAAATGTACTTGCGGTCTGGCGTTGCACTCAGCCCGCCGTGCAATTCCCAAAGTGCAGTGCGAGAGTGCCACGGCTGCCTAGCAAGCTCGCTGGCCATCAGACATCTTGCAGTTACTTGAATATCACTTGAACTGCACAGTGCACACATACGCCATAGCTTTGTGTACAAAGCAGAGGAATCTGACTGCACGGCCATGTGTGAACGTCAATCACGATTGCCCCCCTTATGTCGTAGTAGGAGGGCGAAATGAAATTCTAGTCCCCAGGGCATGAAAAGTGCATAAAGCTCGACATTAATACGAAGACGAAGGATGGTCTGTGCTGCAGATCGTGAATGTTTTTTTATCCAATATAAAATTTCTACTTTGCTGGGACTTTGAACAGTCCTAGCCAAGAAGTACTACGTCTGCCGTGATTGAATTGCAATTTTGTATTTGAAAAAGATTATCTAAACACCATTAGTACTATCTGTCAAATTAGCCTAATGACACTTGTAGTCTGTAGCGTGACATGAAAAAAATCACACCGAAATATTGTGTTCCTTCATTACATCCCCACATGTTCTGTCTTCGCCAGACGACGCGCCGCCGACGGAGGAATTTCCATGTAGCGGCGCTAACTCTCCAACGCGTGCGGGTGACTGAAAATTTGCCGCAGCTTTATCGAACAAAATTCTCGGATGATTTCGAAAGTTGGAGTCTCTTCTTTCTCTTTTTTCTCTTCGACCCCCACTACCACGAGGGGGGCATCCTTGACGTAATTTTTATCGCTGATTTGCGTGTTTTGAGACTACTTTTAGGTTATCCTCTTGGGACCCCACCGATCTCAGTGTTATCGAAGAGATCGGCACTGTCTCTCCCGGCCCCCTGATTGCCTCAAGTTTTGGATATATATAGA
>JAODTK010005734.1:0-148760 GCA_026419785.1 Sclerodactyla briareus | reverse complement strand
TAGGCCCCAGGGCCCAATACAGGGAATAGTGC
Organism: Sclerodactyla briareus; assembly: GCA_026419785.1. Lineage (NCBI taxonomy): Eukaryota > Metazoa > Echinodermata > Holothuroidea > Dendrochirotida > Sclerodactylidae > Sclerodactyla > Sclerodactyla briareus. Next base: position 148,728 of record JAODTK010005734.1, on the reverse strand, counting down.
AAAATCTTGTATCTCTTACAAATTCAGTTGCACAGTGCTTGATGTTCGGTCATAAGGCTGGCCTGATGGACACATCTTTTGGGTGATTGGGATTTCTGTTTTTTTTTTCCGAAGGTCGACTCGGGCCATCGTGCCATTTTAGATATTTCACACAGGGGTGTCGAAATGGCATCTCGTCCCCACAAGCCTCAATTGGTCTTCTTCAACGTTACATGTAATGGTCCCTTCGTAAGGGCCTTTTGGCTCGTCCAGGAATTTAGGGCACAGGCCCAGTTTGGCCTAGGGCCCATCATATGAAATACTGCGAAAATATAGTTCATACAGTATAGTGGCACTGTGCCAATGTGTCGGTCATAGGACCGTTGATAGCCCATACCTTCATGTTGCCTAGGGATTTGGGACCCAAGGCCCAGTGAGTGCGGGCCTGAGAGCCAATCATGTGGATCACGCAAAAGCTTCTCCTCTTTCAAGGTTTTGTGCACAGTACTGACAGTCGGTACCCGATGAGGTATAACAGTCGACCTCTGGGGGTGTTCAGGAACTTGTGATCCAAGGTCCCCCTTGGATCCATGGAAGCAACACATTAGTACTTGAGTTTATGTCTTCAAGTGCCAATGATTTCTTATATGTATGCTCCTTGGTTAGTGTCCATCAGGAACTTCTGGCTGAAGGTCCATGTTTGTTATAGGGCCATCATGTTAAATCATGCAAAATGCTTTTACATTTTTTGAAGCACGGTCAGTGCTATATTGTTCGGTCCTGGAAGCACAAGCCCCAATTTGAATTCCAATTCAAATTTCCTGTATTCTCTTGATTTCCCCATACTGGTTGTTACCCCATTCAGCCTGCCAATCCTCCCCAATCACCCCCCCCTTTCATCAATGATTCCCCAAATTACAAATGTTGAAAAAAAAAACCCTAAATTTCCACTAGTAACCCCCTTATAAATCGAATTTTCCTGATTACTGTACTCTCTATTTCCCCATAAGGGGTTTATTCCCCATTAGCCTGCAACCCCCCCCCCCCCCCCCCCCCCCACCCCCCCCTACCTAATGATTTTTTCCCCCACACATACTATGATGTCCCAAATTACAGGTTTATGCAACTCGCATTCCACAAGTACACTCAGTTCGAGTAAGTTTTGACCGCGAACTCCATGTTTGGAACACATTGTTCAGAAATTAATAAGAACAGGCACTTCGATGCTATAAAAAATAGCCCTTGAGGATTGGCTTTTTGTAGCCCACTGGAAGGAGTCGGTGAGTGACGAGTTGACACTTCCTTGCATACTGGCAGCCTATAGTGGGGTCAGCCTGAGAGAAATTGTAGTGTTAGGACAGGGGGTCCAAAGTGAAGGGAGATGAATTGAGAATAGCCAAATCCATCAAGGAGAGGGACCCCCACCCTAGAAAATGTGCAATATTTGACACTTAATATGATGATTTATTGAAGGAATTTATGCTAATATGAATATTACAACTATCTGAATAAAAGCAAATCTAAGAAAAAGAAAAAAAAAAAACTTGCGAATCACCTTCCACCCCTCCACCCTAAAGACAGAATTCGAATGGTTTATTGCAGATGAGCAGTTAACCTGCAATGTTGTTGTGGAGCAAGCATGGACAGGCAAGTTTGGGGTAGCCTTCAGAATTTTCGAATTAGAGTTAAAAAGTCATTTTAGAGTAGTCTCTTAGGCGCTGGTATAATACAAAAAATAACACTTAAGAAAAAGCAGGAGTATGAACATCAAGAGATAGAGTATAGTTAGAAAACATTTGCTATCCACCCATCCTTGAAAAAAGTCATATAGATGAGAAAAAAGAATGAGTGTGTTTGAAAAATATACAGTTGCAATTGCATTTCATGCAACGGACAACAATCCCCACTGCTTCCCTAGCAAGTGTTAAGGCACGCTTATACATTCAGGATTTTCATATGAACAATGCTCAATATGGATATATAGTTGACCCTTCCCCCGGAAAAATCTTGCCAACCCACTCCCGACCCAGAAGTATTGTGTTTAATGCTTGTATGAATATGAGACAAGTTGCTCTCCCTTCTGAAATGTGGGATCAAGTACAATAGAAAAAATACCCTGACCACAATCGCCCTCTCCCCATCTGAGGTTGGGATAGGCTGGGCTGAGTGACCTTTCCCCGAAAATTCTTGCCACCCACTCCGCTACCCATGCAGAAGTATGGTTGTTGCAATGCTTGAATGAATAAGAGCAATGTTTACCCTCCCTTCTGATTAATGTTGGATCGAGAGAATTAGAAAAATACCCTGACAACAATTCCCCTTCTCCTTATCTGAGGGCTGGGATAGGCAACTGTGCATTAGCCTTCATTATAATACAATCTGTCACCGTAGCCACAGACCCATGCTTTGTAGGAAAATGCTAATATATATAGTACAATTGCAACATAACTAGTTTTCCCAGTCGGAGAGCTGGCCTTGAAAGAAGTAACTTCTCAGAGGCGATTACCAAAAGCGATGGCCTGGCCTTCAGGGTTCCAGGCTCCGGTTCACCTCTTGCATACTGGCTGCACCCATGCCAATGTGCAGCCTTCCACCCACTTTAATATCCAACCTCTGGGTTATTGTACACAACCAGCCACATCAAGGTTATGAGGAGGGAATAATTAGCTTGAACCTAACAACAAAATTTCACCCATAATTCATTTTCTCTGCCCAGTAGGCCTCTTCTGATTCTTACTTGCTGATTACAGCTTTTCAACAACATTCAGGAAGCATTCAAGCCCAGCTAGGAATCCTGGTTGATTTTGATCTTGGATAACTCACCTACTCTTTCAAGAAATGTAAAAGGATATCAAGGCAGGGGTTGAACCGTTCCCAGGACCACAATGTTACGTTTCCATCCAACAAAACAGACAATCAGTGAATCCCAGGATCCGACCACTTTCTCAGAACCCGGGGAGAGCAAAAACATTCAGCTCCACGTGACTGTTTACAGCCGAATGCCAAGACTTATTGTGAAACCTTCCCAGACAGGATAATTACATGTCCATGCACATGTGCAATTTAGGCAGATCCGAGAAAGCAGCCACAATGAAATAAGGGCAGTTCGTATGGTTTCAGCTATAGCTGATTGATCCACATTAATGGCAACAAAAGTAAGGTGTAGGTGATTTCTAATCAGAATTAGGCACCAAATTATCATAATAAGGAGTTAATTGCCTATTCTAGATTTTATTGTTTAAGCTCGTAGCAAGATTACGCCATGACCCAGACGAGCTATTATATATGCTTGTTGTGGTTCGACGTAGCATATAATCAAGATGGCAGGGTTCAGGAATGACCAGATTTCAGCATTAAATATGCTATAGGTGGACAGTGTAACAAATTTTACGATTGGCATTTCCAAAGGGTGGGATCTTCTCTCAGAGTTGTCAAAAAAACTAACATTCTTCAAATCGACAGGTATAGTTCTCTAGTCAATTGCTTCATCCTTACTGGTAGAAACCACTGATGGCATAAGCGGGGCGAGGACACTTGGGACAGATCACCCACGCCTGTTCTCTTCAATGGTGTATTCTGCGATGGATGTTGACCGAAACTAAGTAGCCATGTTTATTGACTTCTATAAGGACAGCTGTGTGGCCCTTATGAAGATCAAGGTCAAAAGGTTGTAACAGGAGCACAATAGGCAATTTTGTGAAACTGCCTTCTTGGACTCATGATCTCAAACATATGGACAATAATTTTGAAATTAGTCTGTTTCATGTGCGTTTGAGCTGAAGCACATCGGTGCTCTGTTTCGAATTACACACACGTCAAGTAAAAAACAAGGTCTCTGGAGGTTCAGGTCAATTTGGGTGTCATTGAATGGCGGCGACAACATTCCAGCAGTTTAGTGTGAATGGAAGTACGCGCGGTTTTGCATTATCGTCAGACGCGCTACCTGAGAATATCCCGCAAAGGAGTATTTCAAAAATTCTCAAGAGCAGACGAGCCAGTAGAAACAAGCATCAAACTCCGGAATTTTCGATGCATAATAAAGAGATAGTTTTCTGTATTAATACGAACTGTGGGGTTTGCAACGGGAATCTTGATCCAAAATTGACTTTCCGAAGCCAAGTAACCATATCTGGATTGTGATGAGCCCCAATAGCCTCTTATGCAATATATTACAGTCACCTCTTGCACTCCTAGAGAGTGCAATTCCCTGCTGGTTCAACAATACCAGTGACAATAAGCGCCTCTCCTCTAGGTGTAAATGACACCCTGTTGGACCGTAGGTCCCCCCCCACTTTCCCAACAATGATTTGCTAGTAGTGTACATATATGTGTTGATGATCTATAGGGGTATCCCAAGGAAAGATTAAAATCACATACCTGAGGGGGTGAAATGAGTGAAACTCAGTAAAAAAGATATAGTGCTGCAACATCTTGTTAGCTATATAATGTTCTATTGATAGTGATGCTAGTAGGGTGCACCAAACTATACCATTCTTGAATAGGTAGCTGGTCATGAATTTAGCTGGCTTAATAGTCATAAAATGTTTATGTAGGGGATATTTTACTTCATGTCATATTCTTCAATTCGGATTCGGGTAATTTTGGATTGAATGCCCTTTGATAACATTATAAAGTTTTTAAAAATAAGCACAAATAAGCAATTCTGTCGCAAAACATCCGCCGATCGCATTACAGTCTTAAGAGGGTTGATTACAGGAAAAGTTTAGATTTGGCCAGTTTTTGTACATAATGAAATTGAATGATCTTTGGATGACATAAACGGTTTCTTATGATAAATGTTCCCTTGATAATAGGCGCATGTCCACAATTCAGCAATATCACGCACCAGTCATTAGAGTTATTGCAGTAAATGTTAGTATTTGGCAGTGTGTTGACCTGGGCATCACCTTTGACGACATGACGGTTTTATTGAAAAATGTTTGCCTCGATGTGTGCACCAAGCCCCAAAAGGCATAATGTAAATCAGATCCCCAAATCCTATGCTATCGCCAGAGAGTATCCAAACCTAGCTTGAGGACCGGGTTTGAGTCAGATCGAAGGGGAGTGGTTCGTCTTGTAACACACAGAGCTCTATCAATTATCCAAAATGACAGTTTGTATTGCCTTTTGCGACTGAACTCCTAAAATAAGCACCTTTATTTAAGACTACTTTGGAACTTTGACTTCCGACCATCGTCATAGATGATGTTTGAGTACACCGCCGATCCAAAATTATCATGAAAAATCTCTACGAGAACCCTATCTGCACTCATTTCGATCGTGATTGTCCTTTTTAACGAAAAAACTATGAAAACGTTGATAAGGTTTTACGCAAATGATTGAGACCCTAAGACCTCCAGTGGACCTCGTCAACTGTGATCAATTGATCGGAATTGAGGTGAACCATCTTTACCATGTTTCTTAGAAAATTTGCCCCGAAACATGGAAGGCACTACCCCTGGAATCAAGAAACTCACTTGTTGACTCTTTGAAAGGTAAAATAAGTCTCATCTATTGCGTTCAAATTTGATTGATGTTAAGCGCTTCGTATCAGTTTTATGGCTTATACGCTCTATAAGTTACCCATTATTTTATTATACTATTATAATTAAACCGACTTTAAAATCTGCATAAGTTATTTTGGCAAATTGGACCACCAATATGCAAATTAGTACATTAATTGACCGCTGTTGACCTTGTCTCTAATGTAAATTATCGGGACTGTAAATGAAACCCATCTCCATTCGTTCATGAAAATCAAACAAACTTTTAAAATTGCATAAAGTATGTAAATACGACTACTTAATGAGCACATATATTGCTGAACTCCAATTCATTTAATCTACACTCTAGTGTTATCAACTGCTGAACTGCATCCAATGCATCTACCGATCACGAGATATCTTGTACAAAGCTTTTAGGTCAATTTTCATTATATATGCCAAAAATTTATGCAAATCGGGCTTTTGGGACGAAAAGTAGAGCACATCGACAACTCCCTACCGTTCACCTCCAAAAAAAGCGTTTACAGCATGCGACAGACAGACAGACAGACAGACAGGCAGGCGCACACCACAACAAAGTGATCCCTATGTCTCTCCTTGAACAAAGTCAAGGCGAGACAAAAAAAATACCTTTTGGCCAAAATGACCCCTTAGATGGACCGTGACCCCAACAAGGCGATCCCCCCCCCAGTGTCTAGTCTGGTTGCGCGATATAAGGTTCCTTAATAATCACCATGCAAACTGTCTACAATGTTGGGAAAAGTAAACATACACATGTATTGATACGCACGGTTATAAACTGAAAATTAGTATTACCTGATCGGATTATGTGAGATACTGTGTGCGAAAACTGCTGAAATTAAATAATATTGAATTGTGTTCATTCCTTCGGTTTCAGCGTTCCTAGCCCTAGATATAAATCTGTCTCGTTACTAGACGGTCATGTCGTAGGCTACCCTTACCTTTCGTGATAAAGGATAGGCTGAAATCCGTTATAGTGATAGTGAACAAGGATGGAACAATAAAGTGGGGGGGGGGGGGCGGGGGGGTTGGGGGGGGGGGGGGGGGGACGCGGACTGGCATATACCACGCGCTTTCAGTCATAATTAATCGAATTAATCGATATAATCAATAATGTGTATAATATATATATATATTATATATATATAGATATTAGCTATATATATATATACTATATATATATAATTATATATATATATATATATAATATATCTAGATATATATATAATATATATATATAATATAAGCCGCCCCTGGCCCATCCAACTGCAAAACGTGAAAAATGTCGATCGCAAAACTTGTTTCAAAAGTTTCCAGACATCCCGTATATTTTCCACGATTCAACAGATAGTGATTGGCTCGAGACCTATCTACCTAAATTTACTGGAACCTCTGCGGAGTTCAGTACATCGGGGAAAAACCAAAAAACCTGAGGGAGCGAATGACCCAAACCGGTCAGCATCAAGACCCAAAAAATGAGCAGCCGGTGCCTAAGCATTTCAAATGGTCCGTCACTCCATTGAAAACCTGAGAGTGATTGGGCATGAACAGGACCCAAAATGGTCCACTAAATCCCGCAAAGGAAAGAAAATTACTGGGAATTGACCCTGAAAACCGACTACACATTTGTTGAACATTCGGAACGACCTAGCCTCACCCAAAGAGATAATGGTAACACTCGGCAACCCCCCCCTATTTTGCATGGTCAATCACAAAGGGCCAAAGTGCCTCAAGGAGTCTAATCCTTGTTGAGGATTATATACTGTCAATCCAATGAGGCGCAAAATTTGGTATCCGGGATAATCCCCAAGAGGATATCCCTGTCAATCGCGAAACGCGATCAGCCTCACCCCCACCATTCTTCCTAGGCCTATAAAGTTTCTAGGCCCCGTCTTCTCTTCGAGTTATAAACTTCTGTGGTAACTGCCAGGAAGAAGAGGACGAGGATTGTCCGAAAGCTCTGCATCCACAACATTCGGCTGTTTTACTCACATTTTTTCTAGCTCAATTGCTGTTTTGCATCTCATTCGGATCCAGCTTGAGCGTAGGCATTGTGTGTTTACAGTTTTTGCCCTTTGTAATATATATATATATATATATATATATATATATATATATATATCTATATATATCTATATATATATCTATCTATATCATATATATATATATAATATATATATAATATATATAGTCGATTAAATAGTAATGGTGGGCGGGCCTTCCCACATACTCGTTGGGGTGGTGTTCATGATTGTGCGTCGTGTGTTATGGTATGTATGTTACGTGCATGTATGTCTGTTTTATGTATGTATGTGTGCATGTAGACACGTTGCGTGTTATGATAATATCTTGATTGAGTCTTATGTTTTTACCACTTGGTCTGTGAAGGTTTCCTTCCATTTTATTTGTTCTTCTATAAATACGATCATTGCATTTGTACATTAACTGCACTATGTACGTATGTATTATGTATAATATATATATATATATATATATATATATATATATATTAATATATATATATATATATATTAATATATATATACTATATTATATCTATATATATACATATAGATATATCAAAATGACTTCCTGGGACATGTTTGTTGCGTATATCAACTCATCATCAAAATGACATTCCTGGACAATAGGTTGCGTACTTAGTGATATCAAGAGGCTCGTGTTCTGATGTGGCCCAAATCGTTACCGCGTGCAACCATGGAGCTATTATATTAACTGGAGAGGACATCAGAGCACGTATGTGTGGCCTTCAAATTGGCCGTCAGAGAACCAAACTCGAATTGAAGGCCCCACCCTACTGTGTGAACCTCGTAAAACATAGTCGTTTGTTTCTCTCATCCGCGAATTTCTTTTCTTTGACTCCAGAGACCCCCGAAAATACCGTCGTAGTTCCATAGTGAAGATGGTACATCATATCGCAGATTCCTGCACATCTTCAGTGAGTGTTACCTATTTCAAACCGGGAAAATCAACGATTATTACGGAGGCACAGAACAACATGATTAATTTGGGAATACGAATCGATTGCGGTTGGCAGAATTCACCATCTACAGATCTAGGCGTAGAATTTGACATCACGGGGTGACAGGAGCGTAATAATGTGAAGCTCGAATTGAAGGATGCTGGCAAACTGAACATATTCCGATCTTCTGACGAAATGCGAACTTGTCGCCCGAATCACATGTCACTAATACACTACTGTAATGAGGGCGCTGTCACAGGTAAGCAACATGTTCCACACGACTTCTGTTTTTGTTAGGAGCTTCATACATACAAGCCTGTCCGCGGCTTGGTGCCACGAGTGGAACTGAAATTGAAGATGGATTGTGGTCAGTCTGCTACGTCCAGCGAACAATCGACGGCGAATTTTTTGTAAATTTGAAGGCGATACTTTCACCTTATTATTATAATCAATTTTATTCGGACGGAAAAATGCGTTGAATATACCATTTGGTTTCCATTTATCTGATTGCTGGTGCAGTAATATTATTGACAAGATTTATTTTAATTGACGACAATCCATCTTTAAAATATAAACGCATATTTAGAAAGCGTTGCTTACAGGCAACATAATTAACCCTAAATAAGTGGTCGCCAGATATAATAATATAATAATATAATAATATAATATAATAATAATAATAATAATGTGTAATATTAATATAGCGCAATATCCAACACTAGTACCATGCTCTCACAGAAAACGAAAAGAAGTCCTAAAAGAACAATTGGAACAGCAGTCAGGAGTGAAATACGAAAGGAAGCCACAAAGCCACAATGTGAAAAGGCCCTAACGATTATAGAAGCGTTTTAAGCCTTGATTTGAAAGAATTCACACTATCCGCTGACCTTACAGACATAGGAAGGCCATTGAATAAACGAGCAGCAGCATGAGTAAAAAGATATTTCCACCATAGCTGCGAAGATTAACAGGAGGTACCATAGAAGCTGTGTAAGGAACGGAAGAGAACGGCCATGGATCTACTTGGGTCATTTGTCGCTCATATACTTAGGAAAGTTATTGACGTTGTCGGAAAATGCTTCATGAGCAAAGAGCAACAATTGAATTCGATTGCTCTTTGAATAATAGGGAGCCCAGTGCAAGTCCTTAGAAGGGGTCGGGCTGATATGGTCGAATTTCCTTGCACGCGCGCCGCAGAATTTTGTACAGTTTTGTAAGCGTTTAATTTGACTAGCGGGAACACCTGACAGAAGGCTCTTACAATAATCCCAACCGAGAATGAGATGGACGCATGGATAAGATATTCTGTAGCAGACTTCGTAAGGAATTTCCCAGAACGGCCCAATGTTCCCTTAATGATAGTTTGCAGATTGGCCAACGAAAAAATGTGTTATTCCATATTCTTGAGAATCAAAGTAAACACCCCGTTATTAACAGAAACAGAGGAGTTTGGACGGTATATATCACCAACTTTTTTGATTTTCAGAATTGACAGGAACAGGCCATAATACCTGGAGGAAAACCAATCGCTGTCGTTTTTTTGCGTCATTATAGCTTAAGTTTTGTTTATTACGCATGAAGATCCTAATATCTCAATGCACAACTCAAGTTCACCTGCGGCGCTCAGGCGATCCTGATTGTCATTGAATTGAAACTACACGATAACTGTGTGTCATCCGCATATGAATTGAACATAATTCCATGATACGCCAGATTCACCCAAAGGCTTTATATGGAGATTGAACAATGGCGGATCCCAATACAGATCCCTGTGGAACCCATACCGAAGAGCGACGTTAGGTGCGGATGCCCATTATAGTGACACACTGTATTCCTGTTACTCAAGTTAAAACAGACCGTTCAAGGCCAACACCACAAACCCCGTAGGTCGCTAATCTGTTTTTTTTAAAAACGTTGTGATCTATGTATCGAATGCTGCTGAGAGATGCAAGCAGCAACCATTATTACGAATGACGATTGTCCAAGGAATTTAGGATATCATCCTTCACTGAGATGATAACAGGTTTGTGGATGCCATTACCTTATAGGAGCCGGTATTGTTATATTCGATCAATGAATTAGGTGCTAAGTGTTCAGTGAGATGTTTTTGAACAACCCTTCGAAGATCTTCGGAGGAAGGTAAAATTGAAATAGGGCGGTGATTTCCACACGGAACTTTATTATCAATAGAATGGTCTTTCACAACAGGAGTGACTTGAGCGTGTTTGAGACTGGGAGGGGACAAACCTTTCAGTCAGGGAGGCATTAATGATACAAGTTATTTGACCGACAATACTGGCAGAAAAGATTTTAGGAGAGATGTAGGCAAAATGGATCATACTACAACTCTTAGTAGGAGATCGTTGCAATAATTTCTGTTGTGACATCATCTTCGAAACAGCAGAAAAGCTACTCAGTAATTTCAAACGAGATGTCATACGGATATGCGTTAGGTAGCACCATCAAAGCCTGTGTCAAGATTGTACGTAATATATTGATTTGGGAGTTGTGAAATAATCAGAGAATTAAGGTTTTGGCCATCAACATAGTTCGAACATCCGTCACGTACATTTTTCGTTTTGAATCTTTGCAGGACTTTCTGAAGCTGGCTCTGAGTTTGATCCACATTCCTGTATCTCACCAGACTGCCATCACCCAAATATTCTTTTTGCACTGATGATCTTGGCATTCACAACTTGGCATTGGTGGTGAACATCTCGAGTACAGTAATCGAGTCGTAGCTCGCCACCGACGCTCCAGATTATGCCGCAATTGCCTTTTTTTTGCGCATGGATGTCTTGGCTTATACCACGAGTTAGAATGCGTGACTTTGACAGTTTTAACAATCATTGGGGCATGTTCTCAAGAAGCGGACCTTAGGATGGCGTTATAATTTTCCACCATCTAAGGCTCAGCTACAGACCAATTTTGTATATCTGCGTTTGCCCACTGCAGTTTGTTAAGTCGGAGGAAAGGGCTCTCTTACTTCAATTTCATTTATTTTCGAAAAAGATATATTTTTACTATCACATAGGTGGCTCAGAAATACGTGTATTCGCAATGATGCAAAATGGTCTGACAGGGGCCCCCCGGATCATGAACCCCAATTGAATGTACCAGGACATCGCTGGTCGAGAAATTACAAGTATCAAATATATGACCACCTAATAAGAGTAGATTAATGTGACATGTTTAAAGTTCAAAGAATCTATTGAGGTTCAAAAAAACCGTTGGCCCCTCATCGTCTGTCATCCAAGTAAAAGTTAATGTCCCCAACTAATAGGAGACGACCAGTTTCTGAAGTACAGAAGTTATGAATAAAAAGTTCGAATTCATCGAAGAACATATGGTATGTAATATTTTGACGTTGATAACGAAACAGTCGATATATAATAAGGAAGCCTTACATGGCATTTGTCTTTCACAGATAAGAGAACATCCATCAGTTCAAATGTTTTGAAGCGATAGAGAATTTGTTTGTTAAGATATGAAGACGGGTGCTTACCAGGGAGCTATTATATAATGGAGATTGCAGTGCGTTGCTGCATTACATGAAGAAATTTCAAAATGTCCCCCGCACCCCGACTGATGCGCGATCACCTCGTGTGCGTTTAAAGGTTTGACCATCTACGGTATGAACTACTCTACCAGGGACAAATTGAGTAGAATTTCCCCTGGACAAGGACTGACGCGCGGATTACCTTTTCGTGCGTTAAATTGTTCAATCAATTACGGTCTGTGTTACTCTTTGGGGGACATTTTCAGGTAGCGCTTCTGAAGACCTGCAAAACCGCGCGTACTGCCATTTTACACACCAACGTCCGCTCAGCATAGGGCTTTAGCCTTGGATGCCGGCGGTGCTAACATCATTGCTAAGAGAGCGCGGGTAACGATTGAAGCTAATTCACGCTACTGATGAAGAGTAGTAGTAGTAGGTTTGATCTCGTCTATCCGACATGCTCAGTTATCAATCTCCGCCACGTATCACGATCTTGCGTAAGGTTTATTGCTTCCTCCCAACTGTTATGTTGATGTCCTTGAATTGGCGATTTGATATTTCCGAGAAAGGCAGTACACGGGTCTCCCAACTGGCTTAGTAGTATGTTCCAATGGCGTCTCTCAGAGCGATCTCGCTGGCGCTCTGCTTGTAGTCTCGCGAGTGACCGACAAATCTCCAACGTCTATTGCTGCTGCGGGAGAACCAAGAGGGATTTGGGTTGAACTCATCATCATAGACTGTTCATCGATTTTGGTATCCAATTTGTTATGGTGGTCCATCTAACGTTGAGAACAGTGGCGGATAGTCTTCTTTTGGAAAGTGTCAATTTTGTAATAAAGATTTCCTTCGTTGTCCCACAGTGATCGCAATTATACAGAAAATCTCTTATTAGGAATCGAAAATCACCGGAGTTTGATGCTCGTACTCCTCGTCTGCTCTTGAAAATTGTTTGACCGAGTGTTGAAAGCGTTGTTGGTTATACCACTTCTTCTGTTAATGTCTTCTTCGTGTCCCAACAAACCTTCCCTAAACATATTTACCTTTCTTCGCAACTCATTGCCTTTTCTTGTATGAAATTTCTCAGTTTTCGTGCTGATTATTTTTCATATTCTCTTCTTGTCAGTTTTCTCAGTCACTTGCCTTCGATGTCTTGTCGATATGTTTCACCAGTCATGCCCAAGAATATCATCAGCGTATTGTTTGCCACGGTGAAGAAGTTGTCGGTATTAGTATTTGCGCTGTAGGCATGACACTAACTGCGATGTTAGATAACGCATCAGTCATTTTCATCCGAATTCCAAATAGTTTGGCAGGTATGTTTATAAAGAAATAAATTCACTCGCACTGTCAACCCGAGGTTTCGTGCTGAACGGATTACCTAGTTTTGCCGTCCTAATTTGACCTGTATGAAACATCCGTTCAGTAATAGTGAAATGAGGTAGAGTTCGTCGTTCTCGAGGATCTGCTGCAAATCATTTATTAGTGCGCCTCTTTGGATCGTATCGAACGCCTTGCTCATTCCAGCAAGAGAAGATCGATGTTATATCCTATTGACGTAAACAGCTCTTTTCTGCTGAAACATTTGAAGCGAACACGAAGCTCGCGGTGGCATCTACCTGGGTGTAACGGCTTTTGGGTGACTATGGCGCGAGAAGAGAATATATTTTCAGGAATAAATATATATTATCTAATTATTAAAATATATGCGATGGGAGAAGATTTTCATCCATAGTTCAGAACTATTCATTTAACCAAATCAGATATATTTTATGATTGTTTGAAATGTTTTCACACTGGAAAATACGTTCCCCTCGAAAAATATTTCTGAGCACATATAAAATATTTCGGAAGCACATGATATGTTTCGATGAGCAATTATTCATAAAAGAAGTTTCCCGATGATATATTTCATTTACATAATATTGTTTGCACAACACTAAATGTTTTTCCGCAATTAAATTTTTATTATTTGCTCTTCACTGCAATTATATTATCAACGTAAAAAATAATAATATATATATGATTAACGTATCTCTGCAACCCTGATATGTTTGGCACCAAATATCGTTGGCACGCAAATTGTTTGCTCTACGCATCATTATTATTTCAGCGAAAAATATAATTATCACGTAGTCTAGTTCAGTCGTTTCTGATTCCTCGTTTCCACTGGCATAGCATCACGCCATGCCTGTCATGCACCACTCGTACGCGAAACTACCGCAAAACACCTTCAACTTTAACTTGAAGTGATGTGTGCGACGGGGCTCTGGGATCTTCTGTGGAGCAAAATTACCGAAAAACTCGCCGCGAATGCGCTGCGGGGGCTACAGGTTTTTTCTGGAGGAAGGTTGCATGCAGGACTGGATGTCTATGAATTTGCACATGTGCTCGAAATCAAGGTTGGATTGAGTAATAAGTTCTTGCGCCGTTGCGCATTCTATTTGCCGGTAACGCATGTTGATGGTAGAAATAATACCCTTACAAAACGTTCTATAGCGTTCTATAGAATGTTTATAGAGTTCTATAGGTCTCTATAGAAATGTCCTTTCTTAACTGAGCCCATATTTTTCTATATAATTCATAGTTTCGATAGATGTCTTATAAAAACATGTTCTATTAAACGTTGTAAGCCGTAGCCACTCTATTAAGTTCTATACTTCATTTTTTCAGAACTCTATAGACCCCTAAATAATCTGAAAATCTAATGGCCATGTAATGGATCATGCATGATGATGATAATAATAATAATATAATATTGCAATTGCAGCGAAAATAGGCGAAGTGTGTGGGCTGCTGTTTAAAGGCGTCCTGCTGTCTTCTGGCTAGTTTCCGATATTGTTGCCGCCCACATGTAAACGTACTGACAATACCGGTATGATATCTTAGAATATTAGCTGGGTACATCACTTGTATCAACAAGTACCCTTTAATTCCATGTTCTCCCCGTTCTCAAAACACTTCAACCTTAAAGAGGAGGAGCAAGCTGCGCACTCCTGGGTGACGACAATTTGACTTGACATGCATCAATGGTTGGGAGGGAGAGGTGGCCAGATAACGGGAATGAGGAAGTATATCCCCAAATCTTTTAACACCCTCATAATGTGTTGCCAGGCAGGGCTGCCGACGGAGTACGTCTCCTGCTACTGCCGTCAACCAAACTTTTCCACTTTTTAGCACGCCGCACATGCCAAATGGACTGGGTTTACTTTTGTATAGCTACATGCGACCCCCCACCCCCCCCCCCCCCCCCCCCCCCAATCAAGCCCATGTAAGCAAACTAGACCGTCTGTGCCTAAAACCAATTAAAAGAGAGATAGAGATTTAAGAGATGTGGACCGGACTCAAAGATGTGTAGGGCTTCTGGCCGTTCTGTTAGCTTTCTGGTAAGACGGAAATTTAGCTGCCTCTTACCCGCATAAAACAATGGAAATAATAAGAACTGATTTTAAATTATAAACAGGCTTTCATTTTTCTTTAGAGATTCTATAGAGTTTCTATAGAATCTCGATAGAATATTCTGGGGGTCTGCCATTCAGCTATTATAAAATGTCTGCTGTTCTATTAAATCAAATACCATGAATGAATGAAGTTGGGATCGATAGTGAAATTGATAGGATAATTAGCCTTCACTTTAAATCATTTGGATTTATTTAACTTGTCTACAGATAAAGAAATTTAAATAATATTCAGTCAGATTGAAACGAATCACGAACTGACCAAGAACAGTTTGTGATTTGACAGACCTAATTAAATGCAGCGTTGCAGGTAGGCTCTGTAGTTCTGAATGTCAGCCATTCCAAGTCTAAAATTGGTATTATCCAAGGAACATTGGATTGTTTCAGTAGTATAATGACAGGAATTTATTGTTTCAAGTTGTCATGGAAATTATGATTTTATTTCTATTTGCTTTTATTTTATCGATTCAAGCCTAAAGTTTGTAGAGTGAAGGTGTAGGCTATAGACCTACGAATATCAGGGTAGCACATAGGCCAAGTTAGTACATCACAGTTTTGTATGGCAATAGCTAGGCCAGTTCTGGTGCAATTGGTGTGGTTGGCATATTTACTGTAGTTAACATGTGAACCATGCGTATGTAATAGGCAGTGAACCTTTGGCAGAAAATATGAGGATCACAATTATCGGACCGGTAGGTTCCTTGTGTTTTTCTGAAAATTCATTGGATAACCGCTAATTAGGCCAAACGTTCGAAGCTAAGAATTTATTAAGCTATGTTATTAGCCTCGGTTTGTGTAATTGGCACTGATAGTTTATTTTTTTTATTTCCGGATGCCGCAATCTTAAAAAATATTTTCTATCAAAGTTAAGCCTGCAGCGCGAGACCGTCCGGTGGGCGAGAGGGGTGGGGAGGGGGGCGGGCGGGGGTAGGTTAATTCAAGCTAGTCAACATTCGCCATAACACCGATGCAATGGTAGTATAGGCCTGTGTTCATTACCAGAATTAGAGTATGATTCTCTTTAGACATTATTGAGAGATTCTTTAGCCGATTATTTGGAGGACCATACAGAAGTTTCCATGGAGAGTTTCTATAGAGTTTCGATAGATTTCATAGAGTGTGTCTAAGAATTCTTATAGATTTTCTTTGGAATTTCTATAGAGTTTCTAAAATATTCTAATAGATTCCTTATAATTCTTTATAATTTTAGAATTCTGTAGAGTTTAGATTAGAATATCCTATAGATTTTATTTAGAATCTTAGAAATTCTTAGAAATTCTTTAGAATCTTTTCTTAGGAATTTCTTTAGAAATTCTTCAGAAATCTCTTTAGAAAATTATAGTTCTATAGCGGGGCTCTATAGAAAATTGTAGATTTCTATAGATTTTTCTAAGAATCCTAACAAAACGTTTTTGCTGTAAGAGGTAAATAACGTCGGAAATATCAAGTTTCGGAAGTTTCGATGATATCGCCTAAACAGGACATTATTAGCCCTGGGCCTCAATTATACTGAGAAAATTTACGCGAGCATGGCCTCGGTCATCGGTGTTCCAACTTCCACAATGTACGACGCACAACTCCAAGGGAATGGAAATCACTTGCAATGTATTTCATTCGTCTATTCTGGCCCCCTCGATTTCTACCAAGCATTGCACATCATATGATAAACCACATAAAAAATATAGCCCCGTTGGAGTATTGTTTTCCTCATAATCAGTATCTCCTATATCAGCCCTTGAAAATCGGTATCGATATAGTACGAAAAGTGGAACGCCGCGGTTGCAGGTTGAAAATTCCACTCAGGTACCCTCAGTAACTACATTAATTTCACGTGCATTCACGGCTAACGGTACTCTGACGATTAGAAACACGGCTGTCCATGAAGCTCGTTGATAATAAATATTTTTTTCGTTGCAACGTTATTTGACAGCAATGTATTTTTCTGTTTGCAAACAATAATTGTAGCCAAATATTTTTTTTTAAATATTTTTATTTTTAACATTTTTTTCTGATATCTACCATATTCGTGCGGAAAAGTTTCTTGTCATAGAAAAAAAAAACAATTCTGCGATGGAAAGATCATTTTTGGTTACGACGAACACACGTTGTAGAACAATATAATTATTATACTTGCATATATATATTCGCTGGAAACATACATAACTCTTGCCAACATAGTTTTTTTCCTAGGATTCATATATTTTTAGCAAAACATTTTCGTTGCTACGTATATTTTTGTGCAAAACAATTATTTGTTCACATGAAATATATATACATATATTTTTTCAATTGGGAACTTATTTCCTTTTAACGAACAATTTTTCCATCGAAACACATATTTTTGTGCTCCCGAAATATTTTTGAGGGAAACAATATCTCCATTGTGACAAATTATTTCCACAATCAAAATTTATTTCATTATTTGGCGTAAGTTTAACAATGGCTAAATATTTTTCTTCCGGATCAATATATTCCCCTTTTCTCGCGCCATAGTAGACGGGAAGTATAGTTCATCAATTTAGGGCGGATTACTCCTGTATACAAATTGCGAGGATTTTCCTCAGGGTAGAAAGTAAGATCACAGGTCTTACATTTTCTGCTGGAGGGCCCGTTTAGTTTTCCCGGTTTTTTTGAATTGGTGTAAATTCCTTGTTTATTTCATGGGTGCCATGGGGGCATATTTGAGATGCTCGGCTGTATTTGGTCACAACCTATGGATTTATTATTTTTTAACGATGCAACCGTTTGTTTCAATTTTCCATCTATTTCATCTTCATCAAATGGTTTGTTCAGTTTTCCTGGTAGCACGTTTGGTTTGGGTTCTGGGGGTTGTACAGTTGAAAGTGTTTTTGCCGAAATGTTGGCTGATTTCTTTAATTTTGCAAATCCGTATCTCCAATGATTTCATCAACAATTTTAATTGAATTGGATCCATTCTTACTCTTTTAATTGCACACCTTATTGCTTCAAGAAACGGTGAGAGTCAATCCTTACTATTTTCACTTCCAGAATTTCGGCCGTCAGTTTTTTGTTCATTTGCATCTTTGACTAGTGAATGCTGTTTTTTTCTTTTTATTCCTTTTAGTTTTCACCTCGCTTCCTTATGTGTAATCTTTACATTGTCGATTTTAGTCTGAGATCTTTTGTTTTTTTTGGGATCGTCTGGCTATTTAGTATTATTGAAACGAACCTTTCCTGTGGGTGGGTTTAATTTTTCAGCTGGTCTAGGGCAAATTGATGAAAGTTTTATTCGTTAGCTTGATGTAATTCATAAAAATTGCTTCATTCAGAGCCTCTTTACACTTTCATTTCATTGTAGTCAATTTGGATTGATTTAAGATGACTTGAATTACTACTTATAACATCCTATTGACTGATAAAAATTTCCTTCTCGTTGAGCTGTTTATGTGAAACTCACGTCATAATATTTGTTATCAGTGGGTGATATTTATATATATATAATCTCTAATTATTATATATATATATCTATTATATCTATATATCAGGGGCGGACCAGGATTTTCAAAGGAGGGGTTCCAACTTGGCTGCAGCGAAAAAAATGGAAGTCCAACTTTTTATCTCACCCCACCCCTCACGACGGGATCCTAACCAGTGGCGTAGTCAGGAATGTTTTTGTGGGGGGGGCTCGGCGATTTTTGGGGGTGGAGATCTAATTTTGTTCATTTCCGTGTGGCTTAGGTGCAATTTTGGTACAATATGCACACTTTCACTCACATTCTGTTTTGAAAAATATTTGCTTTTTCACCTCACCTAGTCCTAAGATGCTAGTCACTTAGTTTTTCTGGCGTTGGTTCGAATACCCCCACCGTCCGCCAAGTCGTTCAAAAGTCGTGGCTATTAATCACTGCATCTGTAAAACAAGAGCTTGTATAGGTCCATGCGTACCGGATTTACACACTACCATACGACTTATATACTTCTCCATGCGTCCCACGGTCGTGATAAGGCGGCAATGGGACTCGCAACATACCCACATTCGCGCATAGCGAGAACTCACAAATGTTAATATTATTTTGGCATGTTTTCCTCAAACTAACAACGATCTCACGGTATCTCGCCGAGGGATAAGTGTCTTTTATCCCCCCATCTCTTGTTTTATGGCCATGGCGTCAATCCTGGGGGGGGGGGGGGGACACGACCCCCCACATTTCGATGGGTGGGACACAATAGATCAATGTCCCTCCCACGTTTCGGCGTATAAGGGACATGAGGTTGCATAATAATTGTCCTATGGGTTCTTGTGATATCTCCATTTATGCGGCGGGCAGGTGAAGCTTTCATGCATAGCAAGATGAGGGCCAATTAGGGGTCCCTAAAATGCCCGAGTTTAATGCAGAAAACACATAGAGTGGTTTAGAATTGATGGCATAATCTCCGACGATTTACTTTATAGCCTACTCCCGGGATGTAGTCCGAGACCGATAGCCCGAATGGGCCAGCCTCACATCTTGAGTCTAATACACTGTAGGTATGCCGGTCTCGGTCTCGAAAATCGAGACCGAACCAGTTATTCGAGAATAAAATTCAAAGACCGAACCGGTCTCGAACTACAACCCTGCTCACTCCATCTGAACAGCTTTTTACTTTTACTCACTTTTTCCAAAATTGTTTAACGTACATTTTCCTACCATCGTCGATTGAAGAAATAGAGTTATCCCCCCATCACAATTTGCAATGCGCCCAATCAATTAGGTGCGTAATTCTAGCCGTTCGGGCAACTGCAGGGCCAACAGATCAGTGTGTTAATTCATCGTTATTGCTTGGCAATATGTAAATTGCTCAAAAGTTTAGCCAATCAGGAATCCGATTTCTAAAGAATATAGTTTCTTTTTATTTTTCCACCAAATACGTACCGTCCGTAGTAGTAACGTACTTAGCCCTGCAAACCAAAACTCATCAGGCGCGTTCGCAAGGGCGTACGAATCGGGGTGAATCCCCCCCCCCCCCCCCCCCCCCCCCCCCCCCCCCCCCCCCCCCCCCCCTCAGTGATGAATGTGAGGGCGAACTGGGTACCATCAATTCCCCCTCACCCCCATCCTCGAGTGTGAAAACCCCTTTATTTTTTTTATTTTTTTTAATGATACAGCGACCTCCGTGATTGGCTGTCGGTATTGAGGAGCAATAATTGTGTTATGGTTATGATTAGGTAGGAATTAGATGAACATTACCAAACCAATGCGAGCTGCAATTCAGTCCTAGTAAAACCGAGTAATCTTGTTACTACAGGGAATCCGAATATGGGTGACCTCTGAATGAATGGGCAGAAACTAAACTCACCCAAAGAGGCAAAACTGCTGTGGGTTATCCGGGACCGTAACTAAGTTGGAACAGCCAACATAGGCGGGCCGCAAGCGGAGAGGGGGGGGGGGTGGGGGGGGACGGTCCCCTCCCCAAATTCAGAGTGGGGGTCTGTCCCCCTAAAATTGGGACCAAAACGGAATTTTGGAAATTAACACCAAAATCGGAATTTGAGAAAGTAACCCCAACATCCAAATTTAAACTATCATTATCAATTGCGGAAGGAACAACATGAGGGAATATAGACAAGAGATATAACAGCCATAAATAAATATGAAAACAATCCTTTGTAAGTTCACCAAACGTTGCGCGTACTGGGCAATCCATGCCGCCTGGTCTGCGATATTCCGCAGCTTGTAGCTAAACCTGTAATCGAATGTGAATATATTACCTCCGCGTAGATGAAATTGAAAAAAAAAAACTATAACAAGAAAGGAAACACGAGTCAGCTTTTTTGGCAAATCAGTGATTGAACCGACTGACTGTGATGCTAGTCTCTTGACTAGTGCTACTAGATATTCAAGAAGGACAATAATCACCACTGTATCACGTACAAGCCACAATACTCGGCCAGACATACGGGACATTTGAAATCTTAGTCCTAGAATAAACTAGAAAAGTGATGCTTTGCGATTTTTTGTTCATCTTTATGAATGAGCCTGAATAAATAACCCTCAAAATGACATGTCTGTGAATGACTTTACATTTACTATCTGCAGTATTGGCTTTAGTTGTTACGTACGTTTCGAAGAACAAAGACCCTAAATAGCATGATTTATTATCGAACTGTATATTGTAAAAGGCTATAAATTTTCTTATCAGATATTTTGCGATACAACAATAACATATTTTGAACCTTGTTCCCCTTGTTTGTTACAACAATACATCAACAGTGGAAAAGGGTCTTACGTACGTTTCAAGACCCAAACTTTGGTCTCTTCTAAACGTATAAAACTTTTTCACTTAGTTGGTCAAGTATTGTAAAATGCGAGGAAACCAAAGTGTTTAAAAAACATGTGAATCTTTCCAGTTTTTGGTTCGTCCCACCTCACGTGATCGACCTAAACCCCTAACGACTGCAATTCGATACGCTAACCACGTGACCACAGTGGGATGGCGAACTGGGGCGGGAAAGGGGCTCCCTGGGTGAGCATCATATTTACTCATTCCTCGAGCATGGCACTGGAATTCACCGTGACAGACCGAAGAGGTGTGAGGACTCATCCATTTTCCCGGGCTCTCCCTCCGCGGGAATTTGTTGTCCTCAAACCCATCTGGTGTGCATTATCATTCTTCATACATCCATTTTATTAATACTAACCATTTGGACATGACCCAGTTTTATAACTGGTTACATATAGCTACAACGCTCAGGAAGTTGTTTTTCTGGCATCTGGGAGGTTTTTGTAAAACCCCAAATTTTCGACCACGCTCCGCGCCACCGATGGTGGCGCTCCCGCTTAGATAGTTACACCCATCATTCATCGAAAGTCTGTCTGCGTGCGCCCCCCCCCCCCGCCTCCTAATTTTTGTTAGCTTCCTCCGCACTGAAAGCCACATAACACATGTAGCCCAACAAGGCAACTGCAGCCATAGTGCAATGCAAGCAACTTGTGGGCAAAACGTGGGTGATCCAGCCTAAATGCTGTAATTTGGTAATACACGGCTATGCTCCCTATCATGACCGTATGCGTGTGGTCTTGGATTAGTGATTTGGAGAAACTGTACTTAAGGAATTTTTTTCTTAAGGGGCAGAGGTTGGCGTGCATGATTATCTCATTTCAGCGGTTTCCGAGCACCCCTACTGCGGACTCAGAAAATGCGTTGCACCAACATGCCGTATTCGAAAATTTCATAAAAGCAGAGGCGGTCAGGGGGTCATATCGCCGCAGAAACAGGCGGGGCTTGGCCAGCAGAGGCCGTTGGTATTCGGGTAAAACTAAGAGTCATGTTGACGTTTGCAATGAACGCTAGACAAGATCTATAGCTTCTGCATATGCCAGCCAGCCTCGACCCGGCCTGCGAATTAAAAAACAGGATATCATCAGAATGTTGATGGCCTTATTCTGGAGCGAAAGGCTGCAATCGATTTGGAGAGTGGGCTTACAACGGCCACGGTTCGGTTTGTTTACAGATGGGTCCAAGCGGGATGGATGAGTCATGAGTTGGTGCAGGGCTATAGAGTAGGCGTATCCGTTCACTCTTATGTCAGTGAGGACTCAATTCATCTACGCAACACTGAGCACTGTTTTCCAAGCAGCGGTCTAGCAATATCAATGTACTAAAAAAAAAACTGTTGAGGAAGGATTCCAGAACAGAACATCTTCATCCTGTCTAATAGTCAGGCTGTATTAGGGCCATAGATAGCAATGGTATATTCTGATTCTTGTGTTCTATGTAGGACAAATCTAATCATTTAGGAGCTTCAAATTCTTCTTGTTGCCTGAATACCTGGTCATATGGGTGGTTGTTCCAAGGCAAACGGAAGCGGATAAGTGGGCTAAAAGGCGGGGTCTGAGCTCTTGATTGAAATCAACTAAATCTGGTGTTACAGGTCCGCACATGGACATTGTAATCTTTAGGAACACCGTAAAACCATGGGTCGAGCAAGGACATCAACTTGCCCGAAATGTGGGATTGAGGAGGAAACCCATGACCCACTATTTGTAGGCAGGGTTCCTTTATCGGCGAATCGAAAAACGAAAAATTGAGTTACAACTACCACGACCGAAAGGGGTAGTAGAGCTATCTAATATAAAATTCAACAGGCTTCGTACTTGGTGCAAACAGGACGTCTCACAGAGTATGATGTCTTGTAAGAGCTTGTACTTCAAAGGTTATCCAGTTGCACTGGGCCCACGTCGTCAAACCTCGCAATTGCCGAATAATGGTTGATTGTCTCACCGCCACCTCCCCCTAATACAATAATGCGGAAATGCTTTGTGTAAATCCGCAAGCATCTTTTATAAACCAATTAGGTTGTGTGCAATTTTATAATTCGGCATGGGACTAAGATAATACAATGCGTCCTGTATAGTCAGCTGAAGGTGTGGCCATGCGAAGAGGAAGATCCGCCTCCCATCTTATCACTCCCAATTCGGACAAAAGAAATTCACCATGGCCCAAAATGATACCAGCCCAAATGGATATAAAAAAATGAAGAGAATACTAGACAGGATTGATCAAATTTCAGCTTACATGCGAATTCGGGAAAGATGCGGCGAGGTTTTTTTTTTTTTTTTTTTAATCTTTATTAAATGTAACACGATGGTGCAAATGGGGAGCGGGGGCAGACTGCCGTACCACATTTTTCTGAGAAGAGAAAATCGGGAAAAATTACAACAATTCGTGAAAAGTCGGGCAGGAAAAAGGCATAGTAAAAAAACCTAGCGAATCTCTTCCGAAGCCCTGCTGACTGGCCAAGTTTATGATAAAATAATGCCCGGAAAACACCCAAGAATTTTCCGCGCGGTACCAGTCTTCCGGTGACACCCACCTCAAAAATTTGGGCAGTTTCGTCGGCCCCGGAAAATAGGATGGCCCTTATGCCTATGGTTGCAAGTCCGCTGTTCGGTGTAAGAATTACACCAACCCCCAACAAAGAACCTAGTCACTGCCCATGGGGTCAGTTTCAATTTGGCAGAAAAATCAAGATACCTGATAGCAGCGCATCTAAGCTGCGTTTCCCATGCCCGCTGTCGGTCGGGCGGGGGCGGAACGGGCGGGCGGGTCGTTTTTGGAAGACTCTTTCCATGCACGCGGGCGGGCGGCTGGCGTTTTCTCGAGTCACGCCCCCTTCTCACTTTGTCATTGTAATATGCGCTATATAAGAACCTATGTAACCTACTATTATTAATACTATTTATTAATTATTATTGTTTGTATTATTTTATATATATTGTTAGTATATTTTGTTATTATTTTTATATATGATTCTTGTTTGTTGTTATTGTTGTCGTTTGTCTTTCGTTGGTTGTTTTGTTGTTTGTTGTGTGTGCTTGTCGTTGTCGTCGTTGTTGTCGTCGTTGTCGTTGTTGTCGTTGTTGTCCATTGTCCGTTGTTGTCGTTGACGTTGTTATCAAACACCGGACCATGCCTATTGTTTAAACACCGGTGTTTTTTCTGAAAACCATTGTTTCGAATTGTCACGAGGACGTCCCACCATTAAAACTTCACAATTGCCAGTTGTGAGATGTAATTAGCAAATACTTGACATATCATGGTTTCAAAACATGTAAATATGTGTTCAAAAGGGTGTCAGCCGTTGAATTTAGACACAATCTGTATAAATCTCATCGCCTAGTGTTGAAAAAGTTATGATTGTTGTTTGGAAGTTTGGAACATTATTTGAACCTAAAATTTCCTCTAACTCTCACTTTCCCGGCGTCAATTCCGTATATTGCAGGGCATCCCCGAGAATTGATTGCGAATACACAGCGGACACGCGGGCGGGCGGAAAAATACGCTACATTCGCGATTCAGAAACGCCTGCAGCCCCCCCCCCCGTCCGCGTGCATGGAAACCGCCCCCTTTAAAATAACGATGAGCGATTTTAGACGCCCGCCCGCCCGCCCGCCCGAAGCGCGTGCATGGAACGCGGCTTACGGCCGTGAAAATACAAAATTATTCTGGAACAAGTGAGTGTTTTAGATTGGCAATAAATGCATCAGACTGGCATCTAAGGCCACTGAAATGGCAACATTGGTGAGAAGGAGGGGATCGGCGGTTCCTCTGAAAAGTGAGATTTAGACTCACCTAAATCTTAACTGCCCTCGATTCTATTGGCAGAGACAGGCACCAGAATTCGAAAGCGCAGTCGCATCTAATGAGGACATTTGGAAATGCTATTTCATTTCTGGAAGTGAATGTGTCGCTGGAGTGTCTATATTGCACCAAATGGCATCTAATGGCCACCCTGGAAATGCACAAATTTTGGCGAGGCGGGAGGAGAAACCCTCCCCTTATCCCCTCCCCCAGACTGTCACGAACTATCCCCCCACTCAAAATTAAGTTCCTACACCACTAGGTCCCCTACCCCTCTCAACAAATTCCTTCTGATCCTTCATCAAATAATCCCGCTTGCAATATCGGCGGAAAGCGTTCATGTAGTCGGATTAACATTGACACGCTTTGCTCTATTTGAGTCATTTTCCGTTGACGCGCGGACGCCCATGATTGTATGAGACTTTTTATTAAATCGTGTGACGATGTGCTTGACCCAACGATTTTCTTTTCTAGTTGTGGCATTACACGACTTTACATTTTCGCCCTAACTGGTACAACGTATATACTCGCTATACAGTAAACTTTTAACACAATCTTGGAGTATCTTATTCAGAAGGGTAAATAAGTTCCTGCCCATTATAGTCAGACAGTACAGTCAGGTGGCATGGCAACCACGTTAGGTAACCATCATCACACTGCATCCGGTCAGTGCATAATGAAGTGAATGTCTACTCGCGCGACTCGAGTAGCAATGGAACATTTAAATTCGGGCGAAACATGGAGGAAGACGAGCAGGGTGAAGCGAAACTGATAGTTTACCTACATGGAAAATTTTGGCAAGTTTGTTTTGAGATTTGGGTCATTCTAATTGAATAGTATGACAACCCAACCATTCCCAATACCCTGAGCCTGAGAAAATACCATGGCTGCGCCACTTCATCAGCTCCGTAAAATACGTAAAGAAAGACCCTATAAACTATTCCACAAACAAAACACACAAACTCCACAAAAAATCCAACCAAATCCACAAAAAACATCCAAGGGAGTCCAATCCAAAAAACAAAAATCTAACACCGAGTCCTAATATTCCGAACAGGATACCCAACAAATCCACCAAACCTGCAACCCGACACAACACATCCTATATTCCATCTAAACAACAACCAATCACATTCCACACCAAAACACACCATCCCCACACTACCACACGACATGCACAGTCCCAAAAATTTCCAAAACCTCAACCATCCATCCACAATCCAAAAAAATACCAGTCACACACCAACCTCCAAACCACCTAAAAAACCACCACAAATCCCATACAAGCCAAAGCACACTCCCATCCACAATCCCATATACAAACACAAACACCCCACACCAAGTCCAAATAAACCCCCAGAAACACACCGACTCCCATCCACCCAAACATCCCCATCACTCCAACTCCAACACCAGACACACACACATACAACCACACAACAACCACCCAACAATCCATCCATCCATCCAACTCCCCACAATCCACACCAGCAAACATCCCAATCCAACTACAACAATCCACCACAAAACAATCCACAAAACGCTCCCTCCCCTCCCCCGCCCTCCTCCCATCGCCGCCCCCTGCGAACGAGGCCTCGCCGCTGGATTCAACTTCGTTGTACCGAAAGTAAACCGCATCCTGCGACTTAGTTACACCCATTCAATTCAAAACTCCCTCAATGATCTGTCCACTGGTTACCCAAAGTGCTTAAAGCTGCAGTGGTCTTGGTATTTTTGGGTTTGTAGTCACTTGCTGACATTTTTTTTGTCACAAACATATGAAGAGGTCGTAGATGCTTGGCAACTCTTCAACATCTCCTTACATTTGGAATGTTTGCACGACAAGTGCCATTTCCGGCGATCTGGGAGGTATAAACCGCCAACGTTTCCTCGGTTACACTACGCGCCACCATGGTGGAGCTCCGCCTATATATTGTATCGTATAGTCCGCTCGTCCCCCCCCCTCACGTTTCGAAATGGTGGCGGGGGGGGGGGGCGGCTACTTGACGCCCATGTTTAATAACATGAAGAAATATCTCAATATTCAATCATGTGCCCTGATATGTCAGAATTAGAGTGTCGAGCTATAAGTTTCGGGTGAATAGAAGATACCATGTTCCATCTGCTATATCGCCCAAATTGATGGTGAATGCGTTGTATACACTCCCATCCGTCTTATCATTTGCTCGTTGGAGCCCTTTGCAATATGGGGGTGCAGCACGCGCGCAAAGCGTGCCATATTTCGAGGTTCACACGGAATATGTCCTATCAGCGACAGATAATGTAGCATAATACACTTTTATCCGCATGATAGTGTACACTCACCCCTACAAAACCAACGTGTCCTTGAAACGTTTATTTGAACATTTATTTTTGTGATAGAGTTCCATAGGGGCAAATGCCTGCCCTGCCCTTCTATTTGGTGCCGACCCCGCTTAGTAGTGACATCACAAACATCCCACCTGTAGCAACAAAATAACTACTTTTTAGGATCATGTACATCCTTGGAAGAGGTATGTCTTATGTAAGTCGTATAGGGTAATTCATCACAAATGACATCAAATACCGGGGAAAGTGGAGGGGGGGGGCGCTCCCCAGAAGCCATCTGTGTCCACAGCATTGGTAAAATGCTTTAGTGTTTCGAAAGCCTTAACCAAAGGGGGGGGGGTCCGGTTCCCTTGAAACCCCCTCTTTATCCGCTCCGTAGATATATATCTATATATATAATATATATATATATATATATATATATTATATATATATATAGATATATATAATATAATTATATATATTATATATTTATATATAAATATTATTATACGATATATTATATATATATATATATATATATATATATAATATATATATTTAGTATATAAGGAGAAACAATCGAATATTCGCAGTAACGGTGTCATACTGCTATATTTCGAGTCACCAGACCCATCTTCAAGCAAAATACGAAGTACATACACATACAGGTTTACACGAATATAGTCAATACGATGCCAGCTATTCCAGTTAACATTGTTGCCTAAAGCACCACTGGAGATAACACACCTAAGTATAGAAGAGTCTATAATACTACATAAGTTGAATATCATTATGAAACTCAAGAGGGTGGCTAACAAAATTACAATTCAGGTCCGGCCTTAATTTTTATGTGTAGACTTTCTCTAATCTTCCGCCTGTACCACTGCGGGCTCGTTGCCAATAACAACACAAGATCTTCAACAGTTGGCATGCTATGCTTGGTGTCATTGCAATGCTGAACATCACCCCTCCTTTGCCCCCCCCCCCAAATGATCTCATTGTATGCCCAGTAAATCTATCCTTTCAGCGCCTGGTGTCTCAATCAATGTAATGGAATTACAATCGGGGTCAGTTACTCTCATAAACTCATTGTTACATATTATGACGATATCTGTCTTTGAAGTTGAACGTAGACTGTATTTTCCTTTTGTACAAAAGTAATCTGGACCTTTACACTTTCATTGCAAATGTAACCGAATATAGCAGTTACGCAATTTTTATCAGTCCTCATGCAAACAATCACCTGATCAAACTCCAGACATTAAATTTAGGATGCCATGCTGGGTTGGTTGTTAGCTTCCAAACGGAGGATGGAGTATACCTGCTATACCATTATCCAACTTTCTCTGCCCAGTAGAGGGTGAAGTAAGGTTACCGGTGCCCATTTGTCCAATACGTATTTATTTTTGACTGTACTAGAGCTATGGCAACGTGCGAAACAATTTCAAGCGGGACTTGTTTCGCATCCCAATAGAGTAGCCAGAAGAATACAATAATTTTCCTAATTTGTTGGGTGTTCACCACCAATCCTGATATTTTGTTCTTGATATTCTACTTTACATAAGAATTGCATAAAAAAAAAAAAAAACAAACAAAAAAACAAAAAAAAAAAAAACAAAAAAAAAAAAAAAAAAACAAAAAAAAAAAAAAAAAAAAAAAAAAAAAAAAAAAAAAAAAAAAAAAAAGAAAAAAAAAAAAAAAAAAAAAAAAAAAAAAAAACAAAAAAAAAATAAAAAAAAAAAAAAAAAAAAACAAAAAAAAAAAAAAAAACAAAAAAAACACCAAACAAAAAAAAAAAAAAAAAAAAAAAAAAAAAAAAAAAAAACCAAAAAAAACAAAAAAAAAAAAAAAAAAAAAAAAAAAAAAAAAAAAAAAAAAAAAAAAAAAAAAAAAAAAAAACAAAAAAAAAAAAGAAATCCGAATGAATTCGATGTTTCTATTTCAAATTGGCCGTTTTTTTCGTCTCCGGAACGCAGCCTATCTATGAAAAACAGTGATGGCTAGGCCTCCATGGAAGCATTCGGGCCAAAATCTGAATAAATCTGATTTGAGTAAGAAAAATCGGCTTTGAATCAGAATTTTCTGCAATTTTCAGTTGGAGTAGAATAACAGAACAAACTATAAGGATTTGGTGGCATACACACGGGCCAGGCAACGCACACACACCACCACACACCACACACACACACATACACCCACACCCCTCACACACACGTACACACACACAGCACACAACACACACATAAACGGCACCTTTGGCGAGTCGCAACCCCATTGCTGACCACCCACACCTATGGTACCCACCACCATAGGTGTCTCCTCATTGTATAGTTCTTAACTACCACTTGGTTACCATAGCAACCGATGCTATATCAACCATCACAGTAAATATAGGTGAACATTGGTAAACGACTAAACTATCTCATAGTGCCCTTCCGGACCGATTAGATAACGACGAACCATATGCTTGGTCCGGTTCATTTTGGAATTATATGTTTGCTTCCTTATCAATAGCCAAAGGCACCCTGTGTAAGACAGTTGTGAAAGAATGATATTTGAGCCAATTTCAGTTCATAAACATGACAACTTGACCCACTCCTAGATGGTTTATCATGATGATTACATGAGCGCCTTGGGTCTGGTGAGAGGTCGAAGTTTGGAAGATCCTTGTGAATACGGAGAAGTTCAGAATGTTTGGTCTAATTGAGTTGAAATTTAGTGTTTGCTTACTTACTGAAAATATAGGAACCCTACTGCTTGATCAAGATAACATAATTTTTCGTGGAAAATAGAAATTTGTCAGCAGATCATATGTTGCCCATAGTGAGCTCGTACATTAATCCTTGTATCTGGTCAAAAAGATTGTCGAAAATGAGTCAAGGAATCACTAAGCCGTTTTGATTTCTGGTTTGATAACACAGATTCGTGATTGAGTCCGAGCATGTGGGACGACAGCGAAGGCGGCAAATATCAAGTTAAATGTTGCCGTTATTCGTGTTATCCACTGTATCGGTAACCACTCTGTGAAACACTGGCCCCTCTCACACCCCTCCTCCTCACCTCGATCTATAGTTCGCGGCTGCGTACTGCATTTTCCACTCCTCTAGGCGACAACTGGTTACCAGTCGCGGTATATAAAGACAGGGCGCCACCACGTAAAGCGTCCATAGGCGCCGTGCCTGGTGGACCGTGTAGCCCCTCGAAGTGGGTTTGAAACGCTGACATGTATATTAAGTCGTGGTTCGAAACTCCTCATTACTCGGGCATCTAGGATCATCTAGGGATCCTTTACTCCAAATGGCAGCCCCTCTTTATATCATTTCGTTGCGCAGTTAGTGTACTCACGAACTCTGACCTCTCTCGCGCTTTGGTGACCTCGGACCTGATCTCGAACAGTGGGATCATCTACTCCACATAGCAACCCTTCGTGTCACGTATGAGGCTCAATACTGCGAATTGGTTAACTGCACAGTTATCGTGTCTACCAGTTGACCTTTCTTGACCGTCGGGTTAGCTCAGTCCTGGTCTAATTTCAACTTAAGCTAGAATGCCCGCGTTCTTGAGATATTGAATAACAAAAAAAGTCACATACACACCCACACACAGTGGCGTAAGCCAGGATTTCTCAGTGGGGGGGGGGCGCTGGGGGCTGGACCGTTTTCTAGGGGGCGACATGTCACCATCTAAGCAGAGCGCCTCCATTGGTTGGCGCGGAGTGTACAAAAAATTTCAGAAAATTAGACTCCCAGATGAGCAGGAAATGGCACTTCCTGACCTATTCCAAGGAGCTGATGCAGATGGCATCGCCACAGTTTTTCGTCATTAAATATGTTTGCTCGTGGGCAGAAAATTTCCAATTGCAAAAAAAGTTGCCCGAGTAATTTCCTTGCAATTCACGTTCAGTAGGCCCACGAAAGACGCTACTATACTATTGCGCGAGCGAGGCGCGTAAGTTCTGCCACATTTCGGGGACAATCACGCAAAAGAATGTGAGGCGGCTGGCCATAGGGCAAGGGGGGGCAATTGCCCCCCCAAACATTTCCCAATAAACATTTTCAAATGAAGGATTTGTGTGGAAAGGAAGGCCCATACTCTCCATTCCATTTCCCGGCTGATTCATTTGGTCCGTTCATATTCTGAAACAATCCATCCTACTTCCCATCTAATCGAAATCTTGAGGTTTTCGGTCACTAAACACGTCAATTAGGTGGGATTTAACGCCCTTAACCATTAACCAAAGTTTTTTGGGGGGATCACCGGGGTCCCGAAAAGCACATTTGTGGAAAGCGTACCGAGGCTAATTAGTAACTTTATTTTTTACGTGTACAACAACTAATTAAAATTCGAAATGGTCTAACATCGCTCTTCTCCTCTCAATCGCTATGCGTTTGCCGCGTAGAAGACGTTTACCAAGCAAATTTGGTGGAGGTACACAATGGTATTTTCTAACGCAGAGAACTACTATAGAGTTGAGCAATTTACTCCTGTCGCACACGGTCAAACAACGTACAGAAGAACAGTTTTCCGAGAACGTCAATGACTTTGAATGTGCGTTCCAGACAGCGACGGGTATCCAATCACCCGCGGAGACCACTGGGGATACAGAAGAGGCCTTGAGGAACGCGTGTGGATCGTCTGACTGACCATTACCCGCAGTCAAAGAAAACACTCTTTTCCCAGAGGCAAATCTACTGACCAACATGACTAGAACAAAAAGTACTACAAACGCCCGGAGGAATCCCCTAACAATGAGGCAGTAACTGAACAATTCCGAACTCAACGAATGCGAGATATGTTCCCTATACTTTGCACATCCTCTACGGATTTATGGGACACTTCCTATATCTTCGCTACCGCAGAGAATGTTTTTCTGTGTTAAGAAGACTGAAAAAACCTACCTGAGAAATTCCATGGGTCAGACTCGACTGTGGTCCTTAGCTTTGATGCAATGGAGAAGAAGAAAGAAAGATTTTCAGGTGGACAGTCTAGATATCATTGCTAAATTCAGACAGCCGTGCGACTCGCTCTGCCTCAGCTAAACTGACTATGTTCTGGGGCTAGATTATCACAAGGGTTTAGGTTTAGTTGGTTGTCAGGTGATTGATAATGAACAAAAAACTTACAATTGTGCTTGAAATTTGAAATTGATGTTCCAGCTGCTCGGGTTTTTTAATTCACGTTTTATTAGGTAATATTTGAACATTAGTCCGACCCCCATGTATTCGTTAAGCATTATTACGGATTTACAGACCGCACTGATATTATGGAATTATTTGTGAAACGTTTAAAAAACATTACTGAAATTCACAAAGACAGTAGCAATTTTGCGGTATTTTGTTACGAGTTGTAGTGAGGAGTTGAAATACAATGAAAGATAACACCATTTTGCATCTAATCAAAGTTATTCTTGAAAAAAAAATCTCAAAGGGGAGGGGGACACCCCCTCCCCTTACACCCCTCCCCCATATCAGTCACATGACATTGCCCCCCCCCCCCAAACCAAAGTCTCTAACGCCCGCCCCTGAGAATGTGCACTCATTATAGCTAAATATTCGAGGTAATGCTTTCACTTTTGCTTTTTCCAAGCTTAACTTCGAATTATCTCATAGCATCTTGTGGAAAAAAATCCCGGGCAGCTGTTAATGCAATTTGGTGCGATATGATCACCGAAACACCTACTCCGTTCCAAAGTCTGGGTCCCTCTGAATTTTGTGGCATTTGCAGGCGAGCGTTGATTACGGAATGCCAAATGGTTCATGAATATCGAAAAAATATCAAGGTACCAGAAATAAATATCAGAGCAGGTCAGGATTTATATGCAGACTACCACAGTATCAGAAAATCAAGGTATCAGAAATAAATATCAGAGATCAGAACTAATATCAGAGTAAGTATCAGAATTAATATCAAAGATCAGAATCCAAATATTAGATTGTCAGAAATCATGTTTCTGTTGACACGCTGTAAAAAATCCTGACACCCTGATATTATTACTGGTGAACTTCATATTTTTCTAACATATTTGAACCACTTGGCATTCCGTTCTATCCCCAAAGTTTCATAAATACGATATCAAGCTTTGTTTCGGTATACTGTATTTATTTGGTCGGTTATTTTCACCAAAACTTCATGATGCAAAACCTAACCCACTTTTGCTTGCCAATTACGTTTGCCGTTGTGTCTAGGTTCAAGTTTAATTTTTGTGATAATTTCATTTTGGCCATCTCTTACCATATTTTTATATAAAGCCTCTATTAAGCATTTAGCACTATCTTTAGTTAGATATTCTATGCGAAGAAGTCGTATAATCCCGATTTTATATTCATTTGTGTGTTTTTCCCGTAAATCATTTTTTCAATTGCAAGTTTCACTGCAGTGATATGTATTGAGAACGGCCTCCTCAGCGTCGTAGCTATTTGTAAAACGCCGGTAAGTAAATTGTTGTTAAATCATTTATTGTGGCGCGCTGATGATTATCAATTACGAACATCCAATAGGAGAATTCATGGCGTAGGGATACGCACTTATCGTACGCCTGAGTTGCAAAAATGAATGTTAAAAACATCTTTTTGTGTGGCAAATTTGACAGCGCTCCCTAGCCTAACTTGTTGCCCATACGATAGTGTTGTATTTGCACTGTGATGTACGATTGAGCGTAACATTAGGCCACTGTAATGACTGAGTTATTCGTTGAGCATTTATTAAATTATGTTATTGTTAATTGGGTGAAAAAGTTAGCAGGTTTCGGCATGGGAGTCTCATTGGTTCAATCCCATCCAAACTTTCACTTTTTGCATACGGATATGCTGTGGCTCAAAGTGAAACGGGAACATGTTTGTGGGGCATTCCACAGTATTTTCTTTTCTCATTGCGGACAGGACATTTTGCACAATGGAAACATTAATTACTTGAATTAGATAAATCGCATGCTGGGAGATCTAGCCTAATTATTCAGAATCAGCTATCAATGGTATCATGACATAAACCATAAACTATTTTCATTTCAGTAATAACATTGAAGGTTATATACAGGAATTATACCCTCGTTGTTGTGGGTACGACGGGACAAAATATGGACATAGGCTAAACATTTTAGGGTTTTAAAGTAAAAGACTGGAGGTGTCTGAATTGTGATAGAGGTGAATGAATGTATGGAAGGGGAGTGTTGGTGTAGTAGATCCTGTCTATTATCGAAAAATAGAAATGCAAATTCAAAGCAGTTACTGCTGTTACCCTTTAGACAGGTGTTGAAATTAATGTTCGAGAAAAAAAACGATGTGCGGACGGGACATTACCCACGTTGTGTGATTTCTACACTTGAATAATTTAGCACTCACAGGTGGATATTTTTTTTTTTAATTTGTGCACCTTTTTCAATTGTCCAATTTACTGTGGAATGCTTTTTTCTCCCTTTCTTAGAGCAAATGCCCTCTGGTGCTGCAACCAACTGACTAATATCGATCGAGTAACAGCATCGTGAGAGCCTTGTCATAGGTAATGTGCTAATAAACCAGTCGGTACAAATTTAGAATCACACAACATTTTTTTCTGATGTTCCTAGTGTTTAATATGTTTATGCGGCGGATATAATATCAGAACCTAACTGCACACAGCGTAGGCAGAGATACCGGTAAGCAAGGGATCGAAATAAGGGATCAGAGTCCAGGGCGTTACTTTTCAAAAGAAAGAGCCCCTGGTTCGTGGATCTGGCATGGAACCACGGGGTTATTTTAGTAGGACCAAGGGCTCTGATCACTTCCTCAAACCTCTGCATCGAGGAGGACACATGCCTTGATTTAGAACAAGCCAGGAGAGCCACTGAAAGCCCTCCTGACTGTAGGGTGCTCATATTGCTCTCCTAGATGGCATTTATGTCAGAACACTCAGGCCATTTTGCTCTCTGGAGGTTCAGGTAGAGCAATTTGTATCTATCAATTTAGCAGAGTGGGCCATTTGGTTATATTAGAAATTTTCACCCCTATATGGTGATGCATGACATAGCAAAGCTTATCAGTTATTGTTTATTTCTATTTCGTTTGCAGGTCTCTCCTCTCCCCTTCTTTCCACCTTGCTTTTGTTCTTGTTCTCTGTTGTTCTCTCTACGTCTCCTTCTTGTCAAAACGATTCTCCTCGTTTTTGCCTTTCCTGCTATCTAGGCTATATTTGAAGGGTTTTTTTAATTTATTTAAGAGCCTGCCTCACTGTCCCCCGGCCTCCCCTCCATTTTGCTATGGACCCCCTAACCACCCCCTTCGACTCCCCCTTCCTCCACCCCCCCCCCCCCCCCCCCCCCCCCCCCCCCCCCCCCCCCCTGCCCCCCCCCCCCCCTCCCTCCACCCCTCCATGTCTTAATACCTCCCCTCTGTCCATCTCACAAACACTTAGAGTAAATCAAACGATTGATAAGTATTTGCCATTTGACAGTCTGAGCTACAGTACATGTTCACAACTTGAGCTTAAGAGAATAGCAAGTTGGTTGTCCGACGAATCTTTGCCTTTTGTTAATTACAACTTGAAGTTGTATGTAATTGATAAAATGGATTGACCAAAAATTACATGCCCATCCCTGCGAAAGCACTCTTTGTAATCTGCATTTTTTTTATGATCTATAAATTATTCTATCTTGGGGAATGATTTTAATATATAGGAAAAATATTTCAGTCATGGGGCTATAGGAGGCCCCTCAACTATCTTGGCCTCTTTCTGTCCACAGAACAGAACCAAGCCTATATGTTGAAGTTGCTATCAT
This sequence comes from Sclerodactyla briareus, assembly GCA_026419785.1. Lineage (NCBI taxonomy): Eukaryota > Metazoa > Echinodermata > Holothuroidea > Dendrochirotida > Sclerodactylidae > Sclerodactyla > Sclerodactyla briareus. The sequence goes on along the minus strand of JAODTK010005734.1, from coordinate 112,145 downwards.
TTTATACAGGGACCCATTTAAGCCTAAAAAATAAATCAATCCACCGTCTGAAGACTGAACGCGAAAGATTGCTTCAACTTAGGTGAAATGCATTGACATGAACCCATTTAACATGTTTTTGTAATCGTTTTTTTTTTTAATATTTTTTGGAAGAATTCAGATTGATGTTCTTGTAATGTTATTTTGAGTGATTTGCTACCAAACACATTCTGCGAATATCACGTTAGGAATTTTTTGGTAAATCGAAATGCCCATATGTTGTGCATAGACGTGTAGTGAAGTTGTTTTCCCACGCCCTGCTAGAGGTACGAGGTATTGTAAACTCGTACATCGTGTGCATGGCCATGACGATGTCGACAAACTTCTCAGCCAGCGGTTGTATTCTATACACACAAGTAAATTCCACTGCATACGGTAGTGATAATGGGCGTACAGCGAGCCGGCCAGCTTCGCGCTACTAGCCCTAGCGTTTCATCCCGAATTGTGACGATGTGAGAATTCTGGAAAGAAGTGAATTTTGATTTGTGAATGTCAATCAAAGACAATCAGGTGAGAGATTCGAAGTTAGCAGGATCCTGAATCAAAACAAAATATATTAGAAGGAGAAAATGTTGTTCCGTTTTTCGGGCAACCAAGTGTAAAGTTCTGTTGTGCGAAGAAATTACGGGTCTCTGGAACGCCCGTATCCGACGACCGTATTTATAAATCGACCAATGGCAAGGCATTGTGTACGTGTATACGTGTTGCAGTGGTGCCTCCCTCGCAACACGGGGCCTCAGATGTGAGGCGAACCATACCGCTCTAGCGGGGCCTGCGCTGCACGGGGTTTTCAGAGCAAGAATAACTGATCGATGTTTGGGGCATGTGAAGTGTTCTTTTCCAATCACGTCGGGGTCACCATGAAGTGTTCTTGACCATACGGGTCGGGGTCACCATGAAGTGTTCTATTCCAGGACCGTGGCCCAGCATCCTGGACTCTTTCCTTCCAGAGACTAAATCATACCAGTACTTGCCCAGTGGACGGTCCAGGTGTCCGTCACTGCGTCCCCTTCGCTCTGTGGAAACAACAAAATAAAAGAAAAAACCACCTAGGAACAGCGTGAACCTTAATGAATGTTGTGACATGTTAAAACTGTGAATGAAGATAATAATGTACAACAACTGCACAGTAAGTAGCCTACTAATATCACACGCCTAGTCAATATTTTCCGCTTCCGGCAATCAAATCGCTGAGTTGCCGAATCGACGACACCGATAAATACGCCCTGTTTCCTACGTTCCGAATTGGCTAACAAGACGCATTGTGGCTCTAACGGCTACACATAAAATCGGCAAAAGTACCAAACACCTCACTCGGAAGGGTAATATAACAAAATCCCGGAGTGGCAAGGCAAAGAATACAATCGAGATGATGGAACCAGTCAAGGTAATGATCTTACTCCGTTAAAGCTCATACACGACAGTGAAGGGCTGACAATAAACGATAGCCTAACAACCCGAAACACACATAACCATAATTGCATGATAAAGAATCCCAAGCAAGTAACAACTGGTAGCAGTTTGTCTGCTGCACTGAAAATGAACCGCTCAAAAGAAGCCTCAAGGATGTAACATCACACAGTACACCGCAGAGTAACGGGCGGTCAATACCACGTCTCAAGAGACCAGTCCTACAAACCGATAATCGCAGTTGTTTAACATATACCAATCTCGCGCGTCGCAAGTACACCGCGTAACAGCAGCACAGCATTAAGTGGTACAAAGCAAAATAACATTAGGCCTGATAGGGAAGATGATCGATCCTGGTGGCCTGCAAATGTCAAATGAATCACATAAATACATTTTGCAGACACATCAACTGGGTGTAAAGATGTTGTGTAATGTAGAAGCTGAATGTTATGCTGATCCCAGTGACACTTAAAACACTCACGCAATATAACTGCAGGCGACTGGACGCCTGTGTCTTCTGACTACTCCAAAAGCTGAAACGAACAGAAGCTAGCGACAATTATAGCACAACATGAATACTGTGCAGCCTGCGCGGCCACCCTAGCATCATTTTCATTTGGATCACTATACAGTAAAAGCCCCCTCCTAATTGGGAATTGGAGCGAAACATCACAAAACCGGAAATAAGCAAGAGTCCAAATGCGAGCTATAAATGTCATTGGAGTGAAATGAAACCAGAAACGACTGGTCGTAGAATAGCAATGTCGCAAAATGCGACCAACCGCTCACAAAACATTCCAGAAAATGACAATCCAAGTCCCCAAATTCCATAGAGAACAATGAGAACACAGGTGAAAAATTGTGTGCATACATGAACTGTGCAAGAACTGGCAAAACGACTGAATCAGAAATTTGAGGACTAGAGTTGAGTGATCGTTTCAACATGGGGTCACCAATGCCAGTGTTCTTGTGCCAATCACTTCGGGGTCCCAATGAAGTGTTCTATTCCAGGACGTGGCCAGCATCCGGGACTCTTTCACCTTTCCAGAGAATAATCATATATCATTACTTGCCCATTGACGTCCAGGTGTCCGTCACTGCGTCCTGCGGCTCTGTGTACAACAATAAGAAAACAACCTAGGAACAGCGTGAACCTTAATGAATGTATGTTGACAGTGTATAAAACGTGAATAGAGATAATAATTACACTTCCCAGTAAGTAGCTACTAAGATCACACATCTAGTCAATAGTTATATCTCAATCAAATCGCTGAAGTTGCCGAATAACGATAAAATCGAACTAAATAACGCCCTGTGCATACTTGCCGAATTGTGGGCTAACGACGCATCGTGGTCTAACAACCGCTACCCAACAACATAAAATCGGCAAAAGTAACAACACCTCACTCGGAAGGTATATAACAAAATCCCGAGTGGCAAGGCAAGAATACATCGAGATGATGGAACAAGTCATGTAATGAGCTTACTCCTTAAAGCTCAATCACGACAGTGGAGTGGCTGACAATACACGAGTAGCCTAACCCCCGAAACACAACCATACCATAATGCGCATGATAAAGAATCAAGGCCAAAGTAACAACTGGTAAGAGTTGCTGCTGCCACTGAAATGAACTCTCAACAGAAGGGCAATCAAGGAAGTAGAGACATCATAACATTAACCTCAGAGTACGGGCAAATACCACGTCTCAGATACCTATTCTAGCCACCGATAATCCGCAGTTGTTCACATTAGTACCAGCTCGCGCGTCGCATTACACGCGTAACACAAGCAAAGCATTATTGGTACAGAGCAATACCTTAGGCCTGAAATAGGGGAAGAAATCGATCATGGTGCCTGCCTGCAATGCCGAATGATACATAAGACATTGCAGACACATAAATGGGTGTAAAGATGTTGTGTAATGTAGAGCTGAATGTTGCCTGATTCACCCAGTGACATTCAAAACACTCACGCAATAAGAATGCATGCGACCGGAGTCTGTTGGTCTTCTTACTCCAAAAGCCTGAAAACGAAAAGAAGCTAGCGACAATTATCGGCACATCATTAAATACTGTGCAACCTGCGCTGCCACCCTAGATCATTTGGAATCACTACACATGTATTGTACAGTTGTGGGGAGCGCGGTTCGTTGCTCTCCCTTGGGATACGAGGAGAAGAAGCAATGCCGTAGGTATTTTTTCTAGGAGCGCTGTGGAATCGCGCGGGTAAATCAAAATTAAGAAGCGCGGCCTGGCGCTCCTATAACGCAAGCCCTGGAAATCAGGGTTTCACATGAGGAATAACCCAGAGGCCTAAAAAAACTAGCTTACATGCATAACTACATACACTGAAGTGTCTGTCTGCTAAACAACATTGACTATCGCTTGCCTGCAGGTAATGATTGGCCTACCTAAATGTGACCATTGAAGACCCAGGGGCTATTTGCCCTGAAAAAAAATAGCCCCTGTTTCATACAATTCATTAGGACCAGGGGTTATTGATGAATTTTAAGGGGCAAATAGCCCTGGGCCCCCGCTTAATCATGATCACCTGCTGCCCGTATGGGTTTGAGTAGCCTAGGCTAGTATACATAACAATTATCTAGCTGAGGCCTAACTATCAATTAGAATAATTATTAGTTTAATAAGCTAACATACAACAAGTCAATTTGGAACTGAAGCTCGGTAAATGAATGCTCATTTCGATTGCATAATGTGGGCCCAGGCTATACCCATTTTGTATCTGGAGACTCTGTGGCTACAGGGACTACCCAAGTGGGACTATGGTTGAGGTTGGGGGTTACCGAAAGGAGTCCGTTCGGTGTTTTGGTGTTTCAATGAATTTGGGATTATAATACCATCTGTAAGTGGAATCTGAGACCACTGGACCGAAACCCCCCCCACCCTCGGTCTAATCTCCAACCTATTTTCATAGTACATCAAGGTACACATGTGACATTGGGTATAGGCAACTGGCGACACTTTTTCATAGGGGCCCCTTTGTGTTTATCAGTCAGAGCGGAGCCAGGAAAATCATGATATTTACCTCATTTGTGGGTGTAATCGCCACCACATCTTGATATTTTGTTAATGTTTCCATTCTTCTCCATAAAAATTTGAAGGATGCAGACATTTGATTGAGATCCGGTTTTTTCTTACTCCGGAATTGATCACTGGCACTAAACCCCTTTCTTTCCGAAGAACTTGATGAGGAGGAGAAACTTTTGAACGGCTGCTCCGACTGAGGTTAGCCACTTTCTTAGTGCTCCTCCTTAAGAGCATGATTATTGAAAGCTGCCTCTGTAGGTGTTGAACGCCATTGGCCTCAGTCCTCGAATCGCCACCTTCCTACAGAAGATCCCTCTCATAAATGGCAGGCCAGACACACTCCCGTTACCCCCTACCCTGGTGCTCCAAACCAACACCCTGGCACCAGAAGTTCGTGCCATATATACAAAGCTGCCGATATCGCAACTAAAAGTAATTTTACAGTCATTGGACAAATCGAGGTTCAACAGCCATGTGTGACAAGGATTGACAGCTCTGAGAGCTGTCCTAACTCCATGACTTGATGACCCATCCGTTTACTCCTATCACCCCCATGGTAAGCGAGTCCTGGCACAAAACCGTTTCGTTACACTTGAATGCGTACAAGATGTCCGGATATCTTAACTAAAATGGTAATTTATTGGATAATCGAACTCGAAGTGTCCATCCATCCTCACCTGGTCCGGGTTCCTTGATGAGCTTTGGTGTTTCTGAAACCCATGCAATCAAATCATGATTCTGAGAGTTCTTCGTTTGTTTCTAACGCTATTCATGGAGCGGGGTGGGGGGGGGTGGGTGCGCTGAATTCCCTAATACGGAACTGTTATTTGTTTCATTATGTTGACCATCTAAGTGGAGCGCCACCAGGGGTTGCGCGGAGCGTAGCCAGAAAATTTCGGTCTGAGAGACCACCCACATGGCTGTAACGCTCATTTCCTCATTATTTTGCTTGAAAAAAGCATACCAAAAACTTCTGAAATGATTGTTTCATGGATTGTGTAGGAACACTGTGGTCCATTTAAGACGGCTCCTGTATTGAACCCACTTTTAACGTTAGTACTAACGACACTTTTGCAAGTAGTGATCCAAATATACAAATTTTGGTGCCGTTGATGGTAAAGTCTTCACTAAGATGTTCCATTCGCTGCGTATGGGAATTTTTGACCCTTGCTTCTCGAGCCTGAATGAAATTCAGGAAGAGACTTTGTGTTCACTATGGGCGTGTGTGTGTATGTTACACTTTCCTCATTAGCAGGGTTTCTCACAAGCCGTGAGGCCCTAGGACTAAATTTTGTGTGTAGCACCAGGGTTGGCGTACATGTCGGATTAGCTTTTGGGCAGCAAGGTCTTGAATACAACTGCAGGCTTGAATACACAGATGTTATATTTTGGAGAATGAAAAACTGTAATCTACAGTATATTCCAAACCCCATTTCAATAGTGTATCTATGTGGAAGTATTGGCCTTCAAAGTTTGGCCAGAGAGCAAGAGAATTGGGGGAGAATCCAATTGCGCATAAGCATTGACGTCACACACATGGACACCACAAGACAATTAATGTCATTATTTTGATTGTTGTCATTTTGTTGAATAATCTCATTTAGCAGAAGTTCTGTAGTCTTTCTCACACCAAAGCAACCATCAACACCTACCAACCAAGCTCTTCAACCCTCTCCCATGGACTAAATGCTCTTCGAAATGAAAATCATGTGGTGAATTTCCAATAGAAACAAGATTGTTGCAGGGTTTGTGCAAGTATGTCCATCATTTAATGTTGCTTATGGATACATTTCGATCTTGTGCAATACAGCATGCTTTCACAATACACAAACTTCAAATGACTATAACTCCGTAAAGGAACGTCCTTAGAACTTCCGTTTGGACTGACGCATTCAGTTTTCATCCACGTTCAAATTAGCAACCTGTATAAATCATCCTGCGGTTGCCCTTAATTGATTTGGGTAATTAGCTTTATTTATGGAGTTTATTGTTTAGCTCGTTTAGCAGGATCACGCGAGAACTGTATGTGCGACAGTATTTGGTTGGAGGTGTAGGAACCTGATGACACTTAGATTGAAGCTGATACAATTTTCACCGCCGAAAAAGGTTAATAAGTGGTCTAATTTGTGTATGTATGCAAAGTTTCCAAGGTGGTCGGATTCCACGAAACTTGGGGTGGATGTGGTCTACCAGTATTCACAAGAAATTTAAAAGTGAGTCAGGTCAGGAGGTCATTCAGTGGGCCGAATTGCATATTTTATGCAATTTTTGAAATTCGTTTGGATTTCCACAAAATTGGTAGATGTGATCCCCTTTGAACCTGATGGAATGTATCTCTCGCCAACATCGGATTGAAGTCCATAAGCCTTGCCCGAAATGCCTGATCAAGTTGGAACCTTTCCTACTGAGGGGACAGGATCCTGTGATTGTAGAATGAGGGCCATTCTTAGAAGAAATTATGCCATTAAGTATATTTTGTCAATTTTTGGTGTATGTAATAAATACGATAACAATCCCACCAACAATGCCATGTACTTTGTCTCTCAATCCCCATTGTAAGTAATTGATTTGTGACACCTTAAAAAATAAATAAATTAATTTCATGTTTAGCGTCTCTGCCTCCTTTTTTGGAGATAGGAAAATTTCGGTGTGTTTTTTCACTCATTCAGGCCATAATTTCTCTCCGATAGATATTGTGAAAGTCTCACTCCATGGAATCAGTTTGCTTTGCCAAAGGAACATTGAAAGCATGTTTTAGGTTAGAAGACCCTGTAGAAAGGTCAAGTTGACCAAAAACACTTTCCACACATGACGTCTGCCGAACGGGACGTCCCCAGTTTGTTTCACGTGTGATTTTGGCTCTCATAGTGCCCTCAATAACCACTGTGTATCATGGGGAGAGGGGGGGTGGCACAGTTAGACGGTCGCTGGTATTGACTTTCATACTTGTTGGACGTCATTTGTGTATAATTGTTTGTATTCCATGATGATAATAAAACATAAGTCCATCCAAAACAGGGTAACCAGAGGTCATTTGAGTCAAATCCTAGCCTAATATCATCGTAAGTCTTGCCTGGTCCATAACCAGGACATTGTAATGTAACTAATATTAATGGTCATTTCTGATGACTATAGCCTAGTGTTTCGGGTACCATGCCAGTTGTGTAGGCGGCCGCTATGGACTTCAATATATGACTTAGAATCAATCCGATTGCCAAAGTATTATTGAAAAAGGGCCTATATCTCATTTACATTCGGCGAGGGCGTGTTAAGTCTGCTGGATGACATCATTTAGCACAAAATGACATCATCATCAGCTACAAAATCACGCTCCGGACCGCAAGGGAACCGAGGGCGCACCGCTGGGGGACGAGGGTCTCCCCCCCCCCCCCAAATTTCCACGATCCCCCACTTTTGGGATTGCAAAGGTTTTCTTCCGGTCACAACATGCTATTAGCCTCCAAACAAGAAACCTTGCTTTGGGCTGGATAACGTAATATCAACTTCAAAGGACTATAATAGAACTCCGTACCCGAACTTCCTATGAACTTAACGGTTGACTGTAACCATAATCAGCTTGACGTTCACTGCATATCCACCCTTCGATCCTACTCAGGCCGTACAACAGGGGTCTCTTTTGGGGGGGCCGGGGGGGAAGTGGGTTCACGGGCCGTGAATCCCAACAGTGAGCTATCCATCACACCAGTACTGACGACTTTTTGGAATCCGCTGATCTCTGAGAAGTCTCTCGCTGGGCATGGGTGACTTCATCAGTGGTTGTAGGAAACTTGGCTACCTCGTGGCGAAGGTTCTCAAGTGCAAAGCCGTACGCGACATAGGAAGATTCTGGTCACTTCGGACGAGATCATTACGTCTCCGGAGCAAAACTAATTGCAAGGCTATCGACTTCTACGGTTCTTAACGTATATATTCTCTGAAAATTCCTCGACACAAACATACACATTCCAACCAACTGTCCGGGTGGGCCGTACGCAGGAAATGTGGGGGGGGGGGGATTCGTTGCGTTTATCGATCGACCCCCCTGGCAATCGAGCTTCTTTTCTCTTGGATGTTCAAACTCTCCTGCAATATGGGTCCCTCGCGAAACGCATTGAGGTTCGTCGACAAGGAAGGAATAACCAACATCCTAGTGATTCGATGGGACTTTTTCCTCATATAAATACCGAATTACTCTGACAACCCGGCAGAGGTACAGAAGTGCCTAAAAAATTCTAATTTTAATATCATTGACTCAGTCACTTGGGGTTATCGTTTGTAAACTGACCCTTAATGCGCAAACGGTTCCCCGCGCGCGAAGTAAACTTTTGCCTGCTGGTGTCGTGTGCAAAATATAACGTGTGGCAAATAAAAACCGTACCCGATATTGCAATATTTTGCATAAACCGCTTGTGCCAAAGAATTCAAATCAATCTAGATATCACGATTCCGTTAAAAATTCTTGCCGTTTGCCTCCTATTCACCACATTTTTGATAGGCTGATATTATTTCCTATCACTCCGATATTTTTCTTTGAGATGCTGATTTTTACTTTTTGGCATGTTGATTTTCTTGTTTCTGATTTTACTGTCTGATATTAAATCCTGACACTCCGATATTGAGTTCTGATACCTCGAAAAAAAAATCGATATTTTTTATCCAGTTGCAATTCCGGAGTTGTGCAACGGTGCAATAAAGCACACCTAAACATCCAGTCCGTCTCGGGAATTATTTTGCGTTTCACCTGCCATGTTGTTATAGAACTAGTCTCCGTGAATTCGGCACTTTGTCTTTGATGAATTTGGTGCAAGATAGGACACTGAAACGCGCAGAAGGAAGACAGGTCTTATCACGAACAGCTACCTCGTCAAATTTGTATATCAATTTGTCCAAAAAGTCACAACGTTTTTTCTGAGAGGCGGTAGTGTTTTCATACCTTCCAGGCTTTCCGGGCCTTCAATGTCTTTGCTCCTTTCCCTTCCTCAAATTCGTTGATTATCATCCTTTTCTGGAGTCCGGTTCCAAGAAATATTCCGAGACCCTTTTTTATGCACTTTTTATGCGATGTACTGTAGTCACGCCAATACGTTGCCGCCTATCATTAGGAACACCGTATATACGTGTCATATTTAACTGTTTTTAGTAACACTGGCGCGACTGGTATAGTCCCCTAAAAAACCCTTATACATACCAGCTCTACTCGGTCGAAATACGAGTATGTTATTCATTGTGGCGGTCAAAATTAGTCGTGTGTGGACCACAGACCACTTAGCGCATGCATAAAGGCAAAAGAGTGGTAGACAGCAGGACGAGCATCCTCCCCAACAGAACTATGTTAATCTCTTGCAGGTACATTTTCGAGCTATTCATAGGCTTTTGTATCCTATGTATATACGACGATTGTATATCTGTATGAAGACTTAGTATGGTTACGGCTGATCTTAACTTTGAGCGAGCCCGTCGGCAATTCTATGAACGATATTGAGGTCGCGCCGAAGCGCGCCGAATTTTCAACTAATTATAGGAAATTTCGAATTTTCGCTATAAAAAAAAGTCGAAAATATTAATACTGTTTGATATCCCCAGCTGGATACGCCACTGTATGGGAAGAACATTCTTCACCATGGTGAAGTTAGTTGCGCTGAAGCTATTTCATGTTTATTCATATAAGCATAATGGGACCCGTCCATATTAACCGAATCGTTTGGAGCTCGGAAGAAAAAGCGCCTGCGCGCGGAGCGGTTTCAAATTCAGGTTCTCGGGCACACTTCCGGTCTTTTTTCCCTATTCAACGAGTCCGATTTTCCAGACCCATTCGTTGGTCGATATTTTGCTCGAATTCTTATCACGTCTCCCTTTTTTTAATGGACATGTCCTCTATGCCTACCTACTTAACACCCAATTACTGATGTTCACCATAAACCATGGGAGTATCGGTCTCAATTACCCAGTTCACCAGTCACTGGAATCACCACCCCCCCCCCCCTCCCCCCTCTCCCCCTCCCCCCCCCCCCCCCCCCCTCCCCCCTTTTCCCCCCCCCTCCCCCCCCCCAACCAACCCAACGCACACTGCATTCTCTCAGTCACTGGTGCTAACGAATATATAAAACCTCCGCCCGAATTGGAATCTTTCACTCCTGGTCTATGATGATAGAAAAATTTTAGGGAGTTCCCTCATTGCGCAGTTATACTTATAGGTACACCTTTGACGAAATATATTACCTTATCGGCGTAGTCGCGAATTTTTTTTTTAGAATTTCTCCTATATTTTGCTCCATTTTTCGTCTCCCATTTTTTATGGAACAGGATACTCCCTGATCTCTGCCCACCTACTTACACCCATTACTTGATGTTCATAATAGACCCATGGGAAGTTGGCGGTCTCATTACCCATTCCTGAATCACCCCCCCCCCCTTAAAAACCCACGCCTACGTCACTCATTTCACTGTATTTTTACGAATTATATATACAACTCCGCCCCAATTTGGTATTTACGTACTGGTATGGGATTAGACCGGAAATTTTAGAGATTCATCATTTTCGCAGTTATGACTTTGTGGACTCCTTGGACAGAAGTAGATACCTACGCGCGTTTATTAGCGCGAGATTTTTTCAGGATATTGATGACCAAAATGGGCTACTTCGTGATACATGCGCAACATGCCGCGTATTGTGAGATGATTGTGATTTTTCAATTATGACAAAAAACAGGCACTAAAATTCTCAGTGGGGGCGCATGGAGGGGGGGGGTCGGAAGGACTTTCATGGGCGGGAGGGGGGGGGGGGCTACGCCACTGCCCACACACACGTATGCAGACTGCATAGAGCTCTTGGTTTGTGCCGGAAAAAGAATAAGGAATAGAAATGACATATAATTCATTAGGGCCAGGGTGATGGCCAGAGGATATGTGCCCCCTTTTCTTCGATAACCTCGTACTCGTTTTATTGGACTTTATGCGCAGCTAATTGTAGCGAGGCAACAGTCACGAGAGATTGGGGTCACTGGTATCAGCAGCTAACATGAGATCGGTATCTTGATTTATTATTACTGTACCAACAATGCAGTAATACAGAATCTCGTCTATAGCTTTCACCGGGTGTCAACAGTCTCTATCAGGGCCGTTCCACATGAGTGATTCCCCCAACTATAGAATGTGCAATCCAATCAGAGCTGTTCCATTTCGATCATTCACCTTGACGGTGGAAGGCAATGCGCAAGATATCATGTGCACTTTCAAGTAGCTACAAAGCAGAAGAACATGTTCGCCAAAATTCAAATAAAACTGGCAAAATTGAAAATGGACGGTAACGGTATAATTGAGACATCAAGCTTCGAGTCACCTCTGGATCAGACTTATTTGGGCATGTGCCAAAGGAGGAAATAAATTACGTCTGGATACTGCTGGTGAGATGTGTTTCATTCCTCCTAGTACCTTGTGTGCACAAATCTGTGAAAAATATCCACTAATACCAATTAAGTCGGTGGCTTATTCGAATACTCTTCAGTATATCATACAAATTCATCTGAAACCTCTGAAAACAGCCATTACATTCTCGTGGGGCGAACTGAAGTAAGAGTAAAAAGGGACTACATGCATCAGATATGTATCCTTGGCATTACATCATTCAGTACAACAATGAGTAATACAGTAGTAACCATAATCTATAGCTTCGATCAGGAGTCAAAGATCCTCTAACTTGAAGCCCGTTCATTGTGATTGATTCCCCCTAGACTGTGGAATGCAATGCGCAAGAGATCATGTGTACTTTTAAGGAGATTACAGAGCAGAAGAAAACATGTTTTTCCAACAATCCAAATTAAACTGGAAAAATTGAAATCGACCAGTAGAATTGAAACATCAAGCTTCGAGTCACCTTCATGATCAGTATTATTTGGCATGTTTCTAACTGGAGTGCAATTATTACTCTGTGTTACTGTTGGTGAGTTTATGTTTTTAATGCTCACAATCTTCGCGCACAGCTCCTTTTGAAGAATATCCACTATACCATCTAATCCGGTGCTTCATTCGCATACCTTTTTTCAGATATTCAAAAACCAAATTCCTCTGAAAATCGCTCTGAAATCGTCATACTTTATGTGGCGACTAAAGAAAAATACATGCACTAGCCATATATCCTTACTCATCATTCCGGACCGGCAACAATTCAGTAATACAGTATCCCTATTCTATATAGCTTCCTCCAGATAGATTCTCTATCTGAGCCGTTCCACATGATTGATTCCCGCTAAAATATAGACTGCATTGCAATCATCAGAGCCGTTCCATTTTGATTGATTTCCCCTAGACTGTACAATGCAATAAGAGATGTGTGCACTTTGTGAGTAACTTACCGGCAGAATGAACATGTTCTCCAACAATTCAAATGAAAACTGGCAAATCAGTCTCGGTCAGTGGCTCTATTTGAATACTCTTTCAGATTATCTGAAAACAAATTCTCTGAAACCTCTGAAAATCAGCCATCACATAAACTGGCGACTGAAGTAGAAGAAGGAAAACAAAAAATGCATCAGCGTAACACTGCATGACGAAAATATTCAGTGTCGTGCATGATCAATCCATTGGATATTGTTGCTTGTTATTACCATGCATATAATACATATGTTGATCAGTGCGCATCGACTCTCGTCGATTGACTGAACATATACGAACAATTTACTACGGCCTTGTATTATCGTTGTTCATGACAATTGCTTTTTTAAAATATTTTTCTGCCGAGCGAAGCATTGATGTTACCTTATTTCTCCAATACGAGTGGTGGCACCATTGTAGAGCGACGGCCAATCTCGCGGGGAGGAGAACGGGTCAAGCCCTGGCGGATCAAAAAAAGACTATTAAAAAAAGGGTACCTGTCGATGGTCGCTCAACACAAGGGATTGAAGAGGCAAGTGATTCGCAAGTTGCCGTCTGCGTGGATGTACCCCACCCCCACATTAAGGTACTGCCAGAGGGCATTGCCTTATTCCGCGTACCCGGTGAAAGATTCGCAGCAACAATGAAAGTACAGTATCCAGGTCTGCACTTTGTTGGGCCTCGAATAGGTCGATCTTTTTGTGCTCGGCAAGTATCCATAAAAAACGACACAAGTCTGAATTATCCCCACCTTTTTTTATTCTGTTGCGCATATTAATGACTTCAAGTATATCACTGGTAAACCATCTTGGTCTGTTTGTGTTTAAATTTCACTATCGTGGGGACAGTCTGTTTACGACATTTCTGAAAAAACCATTCCCAGTTCTGGACAGTCAATTTTGTGAATGTTTATGAACCATTCAGGTGCTCAGGGGAACAGATAGTCTTGGGTTAAGACGGAGCTAGCACTCTCTAATTCCGTTGCAATTAACCAACCAGTTGTGCCTCTCAGCTATCGTATATATATATAGATATATATATATATAATATATATATATATATATATATAGATATATATATATATATAATATATATATATATTATATATATATATATATAATATATATATATATATATATATATAATATATATATAATATATATAATGATATGACGTCATTATCAATCTAAAGAAGCCAATTACACCCCGGTTCAAGAGTTGTTACGGTACCGTGGGTTGCTAATTTGGCTTCTACAAGGAACCTTATACAAACTAACATATGGAGTTTCATATTTCTCTCCAAATATTTGTGTATTATCTGGAGTTAAAATTATTAAAATTGACAGATGGGAACGAAATTTTCATTTCTGTCGGAGAAGTCTGCAATTTATTATTGCTATTTAGAAATCATATTCGACAAGAATAGGCAACATGAATAGTACGATATTTTTCCAAGCGGGTTTAATGTTAGCCTCCAGTCCGCTCCTTCTCCTCGACCACGCGCGATTGTTTTTCCAGATGTGCCTGGAAAACCCGGGGAAAATGGGCGCGCTTCGCGCTCGCTGGTGAACGGTAGTATGAAGCTCAAATTGTTGAACATGTGGCCGAAAAGGTCGGGACCATCGATAAGGCGGGTCCGAACCAATGTTCAAATTTTCCGATTACCAAATTTGTGATCACAAAATCCCAAGTTTGGAGCTTGGTACATCACCTAAAACTCCCGGAAGAGATCCTTCCGGCCATCTGGGGGCTTGCACAACAAAACATTTGTTCTACTAACTGCTCCGGCCAACCTATAGTGGCCCTCAGCTTATATTTTATTGTCATGCTTGAAGTTTGCGCATGGACAATGTTTCCTCCGTAGTTTTTTGGGGGAGCAGATGTATTTTATTCCGATGTTTGAAATGTGTGTGGATGGATCCCAATTTGCACATTGGTGCGGGTCATTCAGTGGGTGACTTTCTAGTGTTGTTTCATTGAGATTGCGTATCTCCAGTAATTTTGTAATAGTGGATACGAGATAGGATTGCTATTTAAAACAATGGGACTAATTTGCATATGCTCGTAGACGTTTTGTATTTTAACATGCCATAGGCGAAATCATGAGGTTTCTTGGGTTTTCGATTGCTCTGTTGGAGGCCTTCACCCTTTGCCGTAGAGACGCCGTCGCTGGATAGCTTCATTTTTGTTATGATGGGGAATATATAACGTTATCTAGGAGAACCAGCCCGTGATGCCGATATTCCTCGTGTGGGGCAAAGATTGGTCAAGTGGGATTTGTGTAGTGACCCGGTTGGGCCCCGTTTTTGTCCCTTTTCGTGTGCCGCTACTGATGTATGGACAAACGCAGACCAACTTTGGTCGAGTTTAAGGGCGTGTCACTTGAATCCTGAGTGAGTAGATTGTATAGGTTTTTCTATTTCTACTTAGGTTGTGGGGATTGATATTCAGGTTGGGTGGTATTAGGAGAATTAGGGTTGGGTTAATTTTCTGGGTGTACGAGGATCAGTATTTGGTCCAGTGAGGGGATTTTATCTGTAGTTGTAGGTTTTTGCTGCAGGATCCCCCCTTAATTCACGGAGTCTTTGCAGGCCTCAATGTTGAACATATTTTGCATTGGAGAGGTATTGATGGTTTTGTTAGTTTTAGAATTGGCGAATTGCTTGAGTTGCCAGTGTTTGGAGATGAACATTATTGGAACGACGGTTCACGGCTTTTGGGTCGTATCCATTTAGAGAGGTAACACATAGCATATGTTTTAGTGTGGTATTGCTCACAGTTTTACCCTTCCCATAGATTTTTGGAAGTGTTTATGTATTGACTACGTGAGTGTATTTATTATTATATTTATTGGGACCTGGGGAATCGTTATTTTGGGTAATATTCACAGTACACCATTCTACTGTGGGCTTACACCACTGCCAACAAGTCAACTATTTAGATGGGGGAGACCCATTTTTGTACGAGGAGCGCCATTGAATTCATTTTTCCTGGGGGTGCTTCGTCACTGTCATCAGGATATTCCTAGGGATTTGAAGTAGTAGCGATGAAGAACATCTTTTGTTGACCTGTGAACATCCTTTGTTAATCTGTGAACATCTTTTGTTGATCTGTGAACGATCGAGTTTAATTGGGACGACATGTTTGTTTAGTAGGGTACTACTATTTGATTCAGTGTCATAAAATAAGTAAGAGACGTTTAGGGTAAAAGTGACCCAAGAGTACCTTTTAAATAATAGTTAAAGGGATTTGTAATCAATAACACTCCGAGTGGTGACGTTTCAGGTTACTTATTTTAATAGATTGTTAAGATTGATACATCTCACTACGATGTCATTTCATGTCCTATTGGAGTTGTCCCAGGACCGGGAGTTTCCTCGATGCTACTATGACAATGGGCGCTTATCCGGGAGCCCCTTTGTATTTATTAGGATAGTTTCAACTCACGAATTGATAATTGTATTCAAGTGCATATTTGGGAATTTGGTCGGTGTTAGTAATTTTAGAGGGGTGATTTGGGTTAGTCTATTCAGGGTATGGCTTGGCTCTTCGACAAAGTTTGGGCTGCGCCGTCTGTCGGTCCAGTTTATTCTGGGGTAAATTGTCTTTTTAACCCCCCCCCCCCCTTTCCTGCTTGTGAAGCCGTGGGTGAGCGCTCCAAAGTAATGGATTGACAAGTTTAGCTGCTGGTGGGCAATTGAGGCTGAAAGGCGATGAATGCGCGAATTTGGGATAAGGAGCGCGACAGACAGGATGCAGAGGCAGGAAGTAGTAACCTGGTTGGCGATCGGTTTGAAGATAGACGTAACAGAGCGCGGAAAGGAACAGGAGAGGGCTATAGCAGAATTACAATAAAGCTGAAAGAGCAAAAATTGCGACAAGCAAAGTTAACGGCGACCCCCAGGCACAAAACCCTGTACATGAAGGCGCGCGGGATATAATAATCGTCCGAGGGGTACGAAACCATTGGAGTTACCCTCCTCGTCCAGGGACCGATACATGGATGCTTTTAACGCGATTCGCGGTTTGCTACATGCAGGCTAGCTTGCGGCACTGGGCCGAAATCTTAGTACGCTGCTCACGGGAATGGCTTTCTAACGTATTAGGTTGCCCTGACTTCGGAAGCGAATGATTACAACAAATTGAAAAATGGCGCTTTTGAAAAGGTACGAGCCTAATCGAGAAGGGTTTTCGTAACAAATTTCGGCAACAGTGCGCCAGACAGCACGAAACTGCACGCATTTGCCGCTCGGATTAAGAACTACTTAGATAGGTTGATTCAAATGTCTAAAACGGAAATAATGTCTAACCGACTTGTGACTTGTTATTGGCGCGCTCAATCACTCATAGTTGCCCAAAATGAAATGGACGTTAAAACGGAAATAATGACGCCGACAGTCTCGGGGACTTGTCAAACTCGCCGATCGTATTTGGAAGCGCACAGACGGTTGGGGCACGCGTACTAATGGAGTATACGAAAGTTGGTCAGTACCATTAGAGCACAGCTACTCACATTGGTGACCGGCCCCGCGCACATCTACTATAGGGGAGATGGCAGAAGACGTGGGGTAACTTTGTTAAACCTGTGGTATTGTGAGGCATGTAGCACGCGAGTGTTCTGAACGGAAAATTCTAGCCTCGATGATAGATAGTTGGGGAGAGAGGAACAGAGATTGTGGTCTATCGGTGCAGCGTAACCAGAAAAACGGAGGATGGTGAACTTCGATGGCAACATGACGTCTGGATTCATGAATACCGACCTCAAAGAAATGCAAAAGGTGAAAGCTCGTGAATTGGGATATTGAAGGTTGGACGCTGGTTGGGAAATTCCATTCACGGGGCTGTCAGGATTAGAGGATCATGATCCTACTATGCCAGTACAGAAGGGTAAGTTGGGAGGCATATGTTCATGTGCTCAGAGATAAAGTGTTGCAAAGCGCCGTCGTTACGCGAATTCGTACTCCCAATCCCAATACACAGGTAAACTCAGGTTTGTGTGTTTCATGGGATCGCTCGATAATTTTCACCGCTCGATAATACGCCATACTTAACCAAGGGAAAGTCAGGCCGTGTGCAGGCAAACGCCCATTTTGCGACTTAGTCCTGGGTACAGTAGCCGGGGGTGAAAGAGCCCCTTTCCTGATTCTGAGACCAAACAGTCATAGACAGTCCAAAGGGAAGTTGAGGAGCGAAATTTATAACAAAGCGTACGGGGTTCTCGAAGTTAACGCTACATTAGAAACGCGTGGGCAAAAACGCAACGAAAGGTAAACCGGAAGCCATTGAGCGTGGTCCGAATTCATATGAGTTGATTGTGACTCCAAACAATTACGCAAAAAACAGGCACAGGATAAGAGGTCTAAGAAACTCAGGGGCCAATTCGCTAGAAAGGGGAATGCTCTGTTGGGAATAACGGTACAACACACAAATACACAATGGAAGGATAACATAATATAACCGTGAATTTCAGCGCCAAACGTAGAGTTATGGGCAGACCCTAAAGGCATCGTCGTCCAGTTGAATTTCGTGGGCATTCCTGCCGCGTCGCTCACAATCCATGCTTGGAGGACACCAGGCCATAAAAGTACTAACCGATAAACTCTTGACTAAATTCTATTGGCCAGGACTAGCGCGGAAGTGAACGCTATTGCCAGTCTTGCGATATCTGCCCCGGAACCCTTGCGAAAGGGGGACTGACCAGTTCCCCTTGGCGAAATGCCGCTAATCGGTACACCCTTTGATAGAGTTGTGGCTTGTGGGGGTGGATCTCGTAGGACCTACCACGCCTATGACCGACAGGATCACCGTTACAATTCTTGTGCTAGTCGATTATGCGCCAGGTCCCAGAGCCGTCCCGGCCTAAATCGATTGCACAGAGGTCGTTGACAGGAATAACTGGCATCTACAGTAGGTTGGGCCATAACGGCGCGAGGTGTGTTTTGACTGGTCCAGGGTTGCCAGTTTGTTTCGGAGCTAATGAAAGAGTCATCGGTATTATCAATTCGCCCCCTCACCACAACGCCTTACCACGCTATATGTACAACGATTGGTGGAGAGCTATACGGAACCTCAAATCCGTTGTTTGAAAAAGATGTACGAAGAACAAGCCCCCGCGTGACTTGGATCGATATAATACCCACTACTATGTGGCCGTATTGCGACAGCATAAACTCTCCCAATAACGGTTTCTCTCCATTTGAAACGTTACTCGGGCGCACAGTGAGGGGTCCCTATGTGATGATTATGAGGAGTGTGCGGGGTAATGTGCTGAACGCGGCGAAAACCAAGTACCAGTATGTGATCGATCTGCATAATAAGTAGGGAAACCTGCGGATTTAGCGAACGAAAGCGGAGATCATTAAAGGCGAAGCGCACAAACAAGTTGCACTGCAACAAAACGGCAAAACAGGATGTTCAAGGTAGGCGACGAAGTTTTGCTGTACTACCGAGCGATGCAAATAAATGTTAAGGCCAATGGCAAGGGCCATTCAAAAAAACGGAAAAAAACTAAATCGAATGAAAACCGCGTAGAACTTGGGGCACTCGACATCGAACGTACCATGCAACAGCTCAAAATGTATTACAGAAGAGACGCGCTGATAAGCCACCAACTGATTTACCTATTCAAGGGGCATTTGGAGAGTTGGGGGGGGCGGGGGCTTTGCGTGATGAAACCGCGCAGGATAAACCAGGTCAGAACAGGCGGTGATAGGTGAGACCATCCATTTTCTAACAGTACAAAAAAAAAAGGGGGGATGATAGAGTAGGCCATAAGAACCCTGAACTTGACGAGTCGCAAAGTAAACAGGTACAGAGAATATTGGGCAGTTTCAGAGACGTCCGCACGGAGTGACGGCAGGACGAACTTGGGTAATAGCACTATGAAGGTCATTGAGGAGTCACCATTCGGTGTAAACCCTCCCTATCCCTCATGCTCCCCGTGAGGGTTGGAGGGATATCATAAACCATGATGACTTAGGTAAAGCCTGCGCAACCAGACGGTTCAATACGAAGGTGCGGTAGACAGGCGGCGCTTGAATCAAATACCTGTGATGATGCAGAGCCAATCCCTGATCAGCAAGATATTTTTGCAGCCACGTATTTTACGAACCGACTTGAGCAAAGAGCTATGGCAAAATTCCGCTTGACGAAGATTCGAATTAGAAGAGTATGCAAACTTTCATTACCCATGGGGGGGGGGGGGGAGGGGGCTGTAGGTTTGAGGCAATGCCGTTTGGAAATGCAGGTAGCCTAGGCTATCAGACTGCTTGGAATTTCATCAAATCACAACGCATGTTTTCTCTCCCATGTACCTGCTAACTCTACTCACTCGAAGTTCCCTGCTCTCTCGGGAATCATGACGTCATATCATGGTTGGGACAGTCGACCTAAGGCTATGGATAAGTCCCAAATTTTAGGGTGAGCTCCTGTTTTTTTATATGTGAAGGGAAAACCCAGAAAATTTGCGCGCTCGCGGCATGGTGACAGAAGAATGGAGCCACGAATGCTTCAAATTTATCACCATTACAAAATTCGTGATCACAAACAATGCCCTTGTCTAAGCTTGGTAAAATTGCAGCTTAAAACGCACGGTAGAGGGTCATTTCCGGGCATTAGGGGGCTCTTGCGCAACCAAAAAAAAATCTTTTACGCTTCGCGCCGACTGGTGGTGGCGCTCCGACTCTAAATCAATTTAGGAATGATGGCTTACTGTCCTATGAGAGAAAGGATCAGGCGCATGGAGCTATTATATTAACTGGAGAGGCAACGCGTGCAACACAGTGAAGCAATTGAAAATGGCCCCTGGGACCCGGACTGACACACGTCACCTTCATGTGCGTTGAAGTGTTGACCATCTAAGCGCTGTCCCCTTGTGCGATACGACGTGACGAGACGAAAATTTATCGGAATGAGTGTTCACACTTGGCGATAAAAATGTCGTACGATAATTTTATGGGAGTCTCGGCGCCTAACATAACGGAGAAAGTAGTGGGATTTTAGTTGAGGAGTGAAGCACACGTTTTCCACTGGTTTCGTCGCTTCAGGCGTTTGGAATAGCCTGGTCTCCAGAGTTTTTTTGAGTACCAAGATTGTAACTTTTCAAAGCAATTCGAAGCTTGTGTCCTTTCTCAGTACTTGTGGAGGCGTGGAGAAGCGCAACTGCACGATCACGATCAGACGCTGACCTCACCATCCCCCCTACCCCTTTCGTTAACAACACCCC
This sequence comes from Sclerodactyla briareus, assembly GCA_026419785.1. Lineage (NCBI taxonomy): Eukaryota > Metazoa > Echinodermata > Holothuroidea > Dendrochirotida > Sclerodactylidae > Sclerodactyla > Sclerodactyla briareus. The sequence goes on along the minus strand of JAODTK010005734.1, from coordinate 91,054 downwards.
GTCTTAATTAGCACCGGTAATCCATAATACGGGCGAAGCGAGGTAGCCACTAAAGCATTCAGTCATTGAGTCAATTCAAGGCCAACTGAGGCTGAAAAATTTGAGCTTGGTTATCTGTTAATAATGCCTACGGCTCCACCTGTGTACCTTACTCTTTCCTCCACTGAATCTACAAGACTAATTACCTGGGCGTTTAAATGATATGTAACCCCCCCCCCCCATAAGCTTATTCCGTTGCCTCTTCCGTTTCTTATTCCGCCTCTTCTTCACATGAGGGTAAGGGTGATTTTCCCGTCAAGACGTAAGGCTGTGGATCGAGACCCGCTGAAAAAAACCCTCCTACCCTGCTCCTCTCGGAACAGCAGCACGCCCCTTTCCTTCCCGGCCACTCCCTCACTAACACCGGCAACCGCATATCTCCTGCCTTTGCATGTCACGTGATACTTCGTGGGCGCCGACTCAACATGACCCTTCCCATTACCTCACTGGTCACGCTATAAAATACTAATTGTATATGGGGCCGGGCTTTCAGGTGGATTCGACCTGAAATACTAGGGATGTTTTCGTAGTTAACCGTGCATGGCGGCAATAGAGCCGAAAGCTCATTCAGAGGCCCATGATGTCCTTCCCCGGATACGTCACTACTAATACTACCCAAAACTTTTCAAAACCCCTGAAATTTCAACACTAAAAAACCCACTTTGCATTTCAACGCTAAACTTTTCCCCCAATAATAGCCCTGTTTGGCGTTCCATACTCGTTGCAGAATTGCACAGTTTATCACTGCATTGCGCAAGTTTATCGCCAATTCCGATAAATTTATCGTACGATAAAAGTTACAATACTTTTCACCACGCGAACGTCCCGATAAATTTATCGCATCGTAATCGTATCCGTTCGCAGCGTGAACACTCCTATTGAAAATATTACTTTTTAACTCGACGTCCGATAAATTTATGTGTATCGTTATCGTATCGTATCTTATCGCACCAGTTTGACAGCCCTTTAAGGTATGCACTACTTCTAAATACCACACCGGGGCGAATGGAGGCAGCAATTTCTCCTGACACGGACTGACACGCGAATTACATTTTCGCGCGTTAAATTGTTTGATCATTACAGTCTGTGTTACTCTTTCGGGGACACTTTCAGGAAAGCGCGTGGGAAGACAAAGTAAACCGCCGGTACTCTGGCCGGTTTTTACACTACGTCAACGTCAGCTCAGCATAGGGCCGTTAAGCTTTTGGATTGCCTGTCCTAGATCAACAACCGTAGAATATTAGTTGCAGGAGGGCGTCGTCGTCCCGTCTACCACGTGGGTAACTCTGTCACAGACTCCCCCGTCGTTGAATCTAAGCTTCCCCTAATAATGGGTCTAGTGCGGGGGCGCAGGCTCAGACCAGGTTGATAGTCAGTAATTCGAACATGTTGTGAATGTAAATATCTCTGATGGCAGGAGCGCGGACCTGTGCCGTCATATATATTTGCAGTTCAGTAGGGTTTTGTGATTTTAAAGTTTTGAGACGGCTTTTTGAAAACAGCGAAGCACACATCGTCAAGCTTCGCCATGTCTAAAATATTCGCCAGACCTGATTTTGATGATGAAATGGCAGAGTCGTAAAGATACTGATTCCAAGGAATTTGGGGTACAAAAACTGCCAAATGTTGCCAAAAACGACACTAATAGCCCACGAAGGGCTTTGGGAGGATTAAAAAAAAAAGTTTATGTAATAAAATAAGTTGTTGTGTGTATGGGGGCAGTATATCTCTCGGACTCGACTGACTAACGTATGTCATACTCCTTAGTTGTCAGTGTCTAGTGAGCTGATGAGTATGCAGGGGGAGTTATTTTGAAATGTAGGTCATCTTGAAACTTAACACTCAAGACCTATATGGTATCCGGCGCGTTAAACCCAAGCCCCGGATATGCTGTAGGGAGCTCCTGTAGCAGCAGTCAGTGTGGAGCCGTTTGCTATGGCCAGAGGAGCTCCCTCACAAACATAGTGTTATAGTGACATGTGATTCGGGGGATGGGATTCGGGGGCGACATGTGTCGCTTTTGTCAGAATATTATAATAGCCCCGTGTGACAGCCTTCTCGATTCGGGGCTAACATTAATGAGCTCTAGTTCGCTTCCGTGATGTTATCTTCCGCCAAGATGGTGTTTCAACCAGACGCAATCGATTCGAATTTTTCACCTAAATAATGTTGTTTCTTCTTCTCTGTGCCTCCGTTGGGCGCATGGTAACACACACTGCGAGATGTTCCAGAATCTTGCACTTTGGCATACTATCATTAGAATGAAGCAAACAAAGATACGCGTCGGGGGATATGGTAGAAGAAGAAGTTCCCAGATAGAGAGTAACACAAAAAACGCAAGGGTTCAACGAAGTTACACACCAATTAGGCGCTCCTCGATGTTTTGTGTGTGTCGGTACTCTGAGGGGACATGAACAGGGGCGACAAACATACGCGCTCTGATGGTATTTCCAGTTGATAACAAGGCAATCGGAAAGCCTTGGTAGCTGCGGGCAAATATCCCGTAGGTGCTCGGATCAGTTAAACTGATTATAGGAAACCATTTTTTTTTTTATCACTAACATGCCTCTCATACCTCTCCACTAAACATCTCTCCTTTGGCTGCTAGACAATTTAAAGTATGGTAAATCCTGACAATGACACCATGGAAACAAATATTGCAGTCTAAAACCCAACATGTGGAACCACTCTCTTTCTGGGTCACCGGCAACAATATAGAGCGAGATGTGTTGACAGACAAATCATCTCCCCTGGATCATAGTTGTATTGTCCATAGCTGCCTGCGCTCAGTACCTGGACTGATGACAGATTAAGGTAAACACTGCTCTGCAGAGGAAAGAGAATCGAACGAACTCTCTCACACTGGAACAGAGAGCTCAATGGAAGTGGGAAATTGAGGTAAGTAATTGGATTTAAATATAAAATCTATTCATTCCTATACAAACGTAAATGGACTTCAGCTAGCGAGAGTAGTAAGCTTCATCCGCCAAAAAGTTCAACTGATCGCATGTACAGTTAGAAGTTAGAGTGAAATGATGAACGGACGAGAACAAACACCGAAACGAACGAATGAACGAACGAACAGGCGAAAGACATATGACTTGTAGAGCTGCTACTCCCGCAGCTAATAATAGCTCCATGGTTAAACCCCATTGTTTTGTCTATCCACCTTCATAGAAGGACGATACACGTCGCTATGGTATTTTATTTGTTGCCAAAAAATTTGTTTCTATACAAAAGACGAGACTAGCAATTCCTTTTGCCACAGCAAACCTTTGAGCCTCCCCGAAAAAAAATTAAGAGTCGTGTTATTGCATTCCAAAATTGGTAGGTAAAAACATTGCGGGCTATTCTAATTGTCCTTCGTGACTTCGTCGTTCTTCAGTCGTATGCGTAGTTTGTACATGAACCCTTTTGGTTGGACAAGTTTGAACTTTGAAGCAATACGAGGTCAAGTCATCTAGCGTCTGAAATCCGTATAAACACAATAGAACCAGAATGTCTAGTCACATAAAGTATTAAATTATGGTGAGTATTAGCTCTTGTTGAGTATAAGAAATCGGTCTGTATGATGTTGTGATAAACGCATGATGTCGAAGTTCATTCAAGTACACACGCGAACATGCATTCGTCCGATATACGTTGGGGAGTTATTTTATCTTATAGAAGGTATATTATGAACATAATCGCCTTCGGGAGAACCGGACCATGCTTTTGTGAAACATGAGTTGGCAGTCTGGCAAGGCTGGTATGAATCAGATGGGGTACTTTCTACGATCATCCTAATTTTCTGCCCACGGTGATTATTCTAGAGAATGTTAATAACCAATTCATGCTCAGATATATAGAAGGAAAAAACCCCAGGAAAAAGAAATCAGTATGGAATTTTCGCCTTGTTAGCTCCATAATGTTCGGTCCTTGACGGATGTTGACAACTTGGACACAATGTTCTATGTTCATAGGTCATTTTTGCCCCCTCAAGGGAATGGTCACAACTAGGACATAACGATGAAGTTTGGGATTACCATCACACTCGGTCAGCGTGTTATACTCGATCAGTGGTGGCTACGGGGTTTTAGTCAAAGGCCTTAGACAGAAAGGGGGGTAAAGGAACATTTTTCAATTTACCGAATTTACACTTATCTGAAAAACCGCAACTCCTGGGAGGGGGGGTGGCTGTTACAACATGCTTTGTTCGAATCTGTTAATTTGGTTCAGGATATTTCACTTCTATTTGACTTCACGCCAAACATGTGAAGTTTGTCCTAATGGGGCGGGAGAATAGTAAAGCGGTATCAGTGTCGTTCTGCATGCAACAGGTCCCGGGTTCGAATTCCAGCCTACCGCACCGGGCGTTTTCCAGGAGTGGCTGTATTTTTCAAGTTCGACTGCCGTGCCGGTCCTAGGTTTCCTGGTCTGCTGTTGAGCAGTGGGCGTCGTAATTTCGGGGGTTGTTACGGCGGGCACTTGCCAATAGGACTCGTCGGTCGGGTGCTGTGAGCAGTCGCGTCGAACTCTTCCGCTCCTCAGGTTTCTGAGAAAGTGGTGGGGGGTCCTGGAGTTCACTGATCGTCAGTCGGATGGGGACGTGAAAATGCGGTCTCCGGGAGCATGATTTGGTGTCACTCCTGCCTCGATAATCCATCTGAGCCTAGTCTAGAAGAGAAGCGAGTTGTCGCCGGTGCGCATCCATGATCAAATATCGGTTAGGGTTTCCACGATGAGTCAAAATGGCTTCCTGAACCCGTGTCAATCAATTCTTTGCCGGTATTGCGTACATGCACTTGCGCATATTGGCTCCATACGTTAATTTCTGACTTTGGTAGGCCACTAAAGTTTGGGTCAATTTCATACGTCACTCATGGCTCGATTATGCCAATATCTCCTCTATGGTAATACCACAAAACTCAATCCCCAGCTTCAGCGCGTCCAAATTGGACTGCACGGATCATATGTCTCAAGCAAATCGGACCACATAAATTGGCCATCACTAATAGACTTTAAACTTGCACAACCTTAGTCTCCGGTTTAACGTGAAGAACATGGTGATTTCATACGAGCCAGCGAGGACCTCTACGATCCTCAGCCATGGGTTCTCCTCTCTCTCGATCCCGTTTTGTATGTACATAGCGAAAGACCCTTCGAATGGCTGCGCATAGAGTGGACAAATCGTCCACAATCATCAGAGGGCAAAACTGTACTAAGTTTCTCGCAGAACAACTTAAAAACTATTTGTTCAAGAGTTTTTTTGTTATGTAATTCTTTTTTTCGTATTTTTTTTGTTTTCGGTTTTGTACCATTTCCATTTTGCCTTGTATACAGCCCGCATTAGATCAGACCTTGAATTTTGAATTTTTGCGCTTATAAATACCTGTATATTATTATTATCAGTATTCTTCACTATACGTTTCTGACCCAATTCGATGTTCTTGTGTTATGATGGCTCAGCTCACTGCCATTTTTACGTGTGTCCGAAACACCCACTGACTGGTCACAGGGGCCGATCATGCACAATAGAATCAGTTGCTGGCTCTGCGGCATTAGTATCGACTACACAATAGTTTTTATTCGGTACTGAAATCGCTTGATCTTTTCAAGTACCCCATGGAAACAAGATACAAGATAGCTAGAATGAATTGAACACCGAGCTAATCGTCGAATAAAGTACTGAACCGATGGTACCTAGTACATCACTGTAAATCGTTAATCATACTTTTCTCTCTATGCGTGCCAATAGAACGCCCGTTTATCGGGGACAAAAACCGTCCACATTATGGTCGATGTTTTCGACCACGAATCCACGATATTGACATTGTGTGGTGACAGAACATGGCTACGGGACGACGATGCAGGGCATGAACGGTGAGAGACCCCTCCTGGGTACACCTTTATTAAGCCGTCGCCCCCCCCGTCTGACGTTCTGTGGTGGGCGGGGGTAACTATTTACAAGCAATATTTTCAGAGTGTTCGTATCACATACGATGCTAAACATATATTCATCTTGCTGCTCTGTATCATCCCCCGTTGTCTGCTCACCACCAACGGTTCCGGATCTCTCAAATTTCCTGGATGGGTCTGATAGTTTTATCGATGATCTGAGCACGTTTTTCGGGATGTTTGCTAGCTGCTGACCAGGGCTTGACATTTGCTGGACGGTATGAGTCGGCTGTGATGTTGATAACGCTATTCCCTCGATTATATCCGCCCGCTGCTATCCGCTGCGAATTTCTGGGAAAGTGGCTTGCTTTAGATGTATTTCGCTCTTTTGTCTTTTTGCTACTCTCACATAGTGGCAGGTGGCAAGGTTGGCAGCCCTAGAGGGGCGTCCGGGGGAGTCATAACTCCCCCCAACTTTTGGGGAGGCCTCCATACATAACAATTTTTTCACACACAAAATGTTTCCATCACTGCTCTGGGACCCCCCCTGCCCAATTCTCTCCCTCCCCCCCCCCCAAACCAACTTCAGACAGTGCTTGCGCCCTTGGCAGTAAAAACTACTGAAATACTCCATTTGCCAATGAATCCTGCACTCTGGGGATTGGCCTTGTTATTGTTTATTATTACTCTGCTGTCATACTCAGTCCGTGTTTATCATGAACCAGTGTCTTACTGGGTGTTCAGATTCTCAGTTCAAAGGCCTATTGAGGGTTCGTTATTATACAGAGGTTTATAAATATGCATCTCCTTTCAAATATCATATTGATACCTCCCCAACAAACCTCATCATAGTAATTGTATCTTCTATCGCACCAGAGTTTCAATTTCCCGTTCTGTGACGAGGCAACTGTACTACTTCTTGCTTTTTATTCGCGTATCTCGTATCTGGTCTGGTATTGCAATTTCACGTGGTAGCGTGTGCGACCGTTTTGGAACGTATTCAAGGTCCTACCAACCGTATTCTTAAGACTGATCAATTTCATGACCGTCCGTACTCTACTAATGGCCCCTCCACCAAATTTTTTTGAGCCTTCTAACATAGTGTTATCCAATCTAAAAGATGTGTATCTTCATTTCAAAGTAAATTGTGAAATCATTTCGGATACTCACATATTACAATCGATGTTCAACGACACCATAGGCCGAGCATTAAGCTCAAAAATTACCCTAAAGATGGGCAGGTCTGGTAACAAGCTGATTTTTCTCAAAATTGTCCAGAAAAATGTGTAATTAAACCTAAAACTCCCCAAAATCCCAGTTGTGGAAACCTGATCCAAGATGGCGTACAAAATGGCCGCCATTTCATCACTGTTGACACAATTTTTGGTTCTCAAATCATCACAGTTAATGAAGAAGGCGACTTTTTATATGTTTTGAGGCACAAGGAAATTCAATTAACCATTTATCTTAGTGATCAGAGCTTCTCTAAGGCATAAAACCAGATGGCGCCCAAGAATTTGTTCCAAAAAAAAAATTGGGCCGTCATTCCCATTTCTGGCCATAACTCTGCCTCCAATTACTTAAAAGTGATGAGTGCTTGAATTCCACCATTCCATTGCTTTTTTTTTTAATGTATAACAGATCAAGTGATCGGTAATCCTGAAAGCCAATGAAAGCATCTCAGAATTATTAGAGAAAATCCGTGAAGAGATTTTCCACTAAAACTCCCTTAAACCTAATCATCAATTAGAATGCTGTGGAACCTAAGAGTAATTAAGTTATCCTCTTGGGAGTGTAAAACCAATAAAAAAAACAATGTGGGAGATGATTGTATAGCATAGGATAGCCTAAGCTTTCATTAAATTGAAAACCCAGTAGGGGGAGGGGAAGGGCCCATGTGTGTACCATTCAATTAATGGAAACCCACGGGCAGCATACTGGGGGGGGGGGGGGAGGATGTGCCACATGGAATAATACCCTTACAAGGGTAAGGTTTTACCCCCCTCCCCCCACATTCTCTGAGAACGATTGTCCCATTGATTGCAGACGTTTTGGTTGCAAGATCAGCCCACTTCCGCACGCTGGATCATGGATTGACCACATGGGCATATAAAGGGAACGGTGGCGTAACCAGTCTTTTCGATCCAGTGGGGCCGTGAGTCAGGAAGAAAGGGGAGGGGGGGTGGACTGTTCGGGCAGTGGGGAGAATCACTGCCTTTCTCATAACAATATTTTTTCCTCTGTTGCTGATTCATTCGCGGGTCAAGACTTACGCCCCTCGGTAATGCCACTGGACAGAACCTACATTCGCCGTGGGAAAAAATATCACTCACCCACCCACTGACCCACTAATTTGCGTTAACATACCTGAACGAAACAAGCCACATTCGCCCCCCCCGCTACCATCGCCATGCTCTTCCAGCAAGCGACTAGTTCTGGGCTTGTGCAGTCCCCTCCCCTCCAACTCCCTGAGTAACCCTGAAGCTTGCATCAACCTTTGCATGAGCTACGGGCAGCCCCGCGGTCGACATTGACCCAGGGACGGGGGCAGATGTCCGCCGAAGGCGTAACATAAGGCCCAAAAGAAGCCTAGTTTCGTTCGATCACGAAGTCCGGCCCGCTAACCTTCATCAATCCCTAACCTTTCCCAAGAACCATTGCATGGATACAGATCCTGCTAGCGGAACCCAAGAATCGTTGAAGTGAGATAGTCAAAGAGGAAGCATTCCACTGTCTCATAGCCCACATGTTCTTTCAAGCCTCACTAGCAATACTGGATGCACAACAGAGCCAAAATCACAACTATCAGTTGACTTATATGCCATTCTGAGCGTCCTACTGCCCTTGGTCACTAATCCACCTCCGAGTGAACTAATGACTTAGTGACTTCATACAACACGTTCTCGCTCAACACGTGGACAGACCCGGCAGCACGGTCCCCATATTTCACCAACAGATTGTACTTCCAGTCCTTGGTCCATGACCCTTGAATGTGCCCAATGGATTCGTCTCTCGACTAACTGACTAAGTGTTCCAAGGGTATCAACGAATCCATGAACTCGGTAATAATGCGCAGCATATCCGCGAAGACGAAGACTCCCATGAAAAAAAACCCTCTCCAGATCCAGTCTCTACATGTGTTGGAGCTATATAGTGGTACTACCTTTCTCACATCTGGGGCAATGGGGAAGAACTCTAAAACCCTACCACACACGTAACAGCACTCCACTTCCCAGAAACCTGAATACAGCAGAGATATCAGGTGTACTAAGACGGGTTTGGCACACAACGCTGCTCAAATTCTCTCAGAGAAGCCTTCCGACACACAGAGCGGAGGCAATTCGCGGAAAATCTTATAGGCCCAAGACAACCCCTAACCAAATTCCCGTATCCCGCTCAAGCGGCTGGGACCAGGATGCAATTCAACAACTGCATGGGACACTGATGTACATGCTGCTGACAACGGATTTTGTTTGGGATGATCCTAGCAAAATACTCTCCAGATATTGAGAGGAATGTAACTGATCTATTGCAGTCGCGAGTATTGTGTCCCCTTCCCAGATTGATTAGAACAGGTAGTCCTCTTTTCCAGTCAGTAGGGGTAACACCAGTGGTCCAAACAGAGCAATGGAGACCACATGCAACACTTGAAGGGCGCCTGGGCCACCAGCTCAGAGCACTCTGGGTGTACGCCATGGATCCCAGTATCTTTCCCGCCCTCAATTGTGCTCACGTGCCTTACAGAGTTTTTCTCTCAATATTAGACAACCTCATTATCTACAAGCAGTTCGGCGAAAAAAAAACTTGGGTTCAACACCATCCCTCTAAATTTCCGAGCTCGGGGGCTTCACCTCGTGCAATCTCAAAACCCTGTCAAAAATTGCTGCGGTAATACTCTACCTGTAGGTGTGGCTATTGCTAACTTGTGTATGAGTGTAGCTTGAGCGGCCCTCTTCTCTCTGATGGCAAGTTCAATGTGGCGCTGGCCCCAGGAGTTTTTTTTTTTTTTTTTTTTTCATGTAAATGTAAATGATATGCCAATAATTTATTTACAAGTCACTTGGACCCAGGTATAAATTGAGCAGTGCAGGATAAATTTCTATACCATATTACTCGAAAATCATTCTTGAATACAGGTCCAAATATCCTACAGATCCTATTAATGGGTTTGTTTTCTCACTTTTTTTTCTCTCACAATACGACAATGGAAGTGTCTTGTATGATCTGTCAAACAATGCCTCAGATCTGTAGTATTGGGGTTAGGAGACATATACATTTGTGAATCAGATCCGATTGTTTGCGCAAAATGACTTGTGGCCGTGCGAAACTGGGACTGGCACTCCACTGTGCGATAAGTGCAGTGGCCAGTTAGTCATAACACATTCCCATTCAACCAGCCAGATGAGGATGACAAGAGAAGCACCATTAGCTTAGCCCCGAGGGCAAATGAGGACTGATCTGTCAGTACAACGGATTTTCTGAACCCCATAAATAAAATGCACACATTCCGGTACTTATCGTATTGATGATTTTTGGGCGCCATAATCTTGCCTTTGCTCTATAGACAAATTTGCCCACTTTGATAGTAATTAATTATATTAATATAATCCCATCATACCTCAAAACATATGATTAGACACTGCTTCACTTCCAATGCTAAACTGTCAAGAAAATAGACTACGTTAAATGGCGGCCATTTTTAATCCTTTTTAGGCGCCATCTGGTTTAGGTCAGATAGAAGCATCGAATTACTAAGATACCTGTATAATTGAATTCCTCTGTGCCTCAAAAAACTATAAATAGACATTTTTTCATTACTTGTGATAATTTGGAGAAAAGTTGGCCAATCAGTAAAAATGTCGGCGATTTTGGGGGCCATCTTGGTTCAAGGTTTTCAAAACTGGGATTTTTCCGGGGAGTTTTTAGTATGTTCCTCTCACTTTTTCTGGACCTATGTTGAAAAAAATCAGCTTTGTTAACCAGACAAGTCCATCTTTTATCTCATGCTCTTGTCCTACTAGACCCTGGGAATTCGTTGCCAGTTCTTAATCATACGAGAAGAAATTCACACTCCACTGTAACTAGCCACAATAATGACCACGGCAAACATCTTTTGAATAATTACTACTAAGAAAACTGGAATAAACTACCAAATGATGTACACTATGCAAATCACGTTCGTTATATTCAAGAGTAAGCTAAGATGCTATCTATATTCAAAGTTTATTTTCCTACTATCCCCGAAAACAATTTTACAACGAATACATGCTTACATATACAATGGAAAAATCAGAAGAAAAAAAATGTAGTATCGGCTTAATAACGTAAACTGAGCTGCTGAGGAAGTAGAGTAACCAGAAATAAGTGGAAACTTTTTCTAGTCTGACACCTTCGTAAATATAGCATAAAACCAACAGAACGTAAATGGTGTGATTTTGAGAGGGTGCGGGAAAGGAGTTAGTTATAACATTTTGCATGAGTTGCTTGGTTTCAAGTCGTGGTATTAGTGTATTGTTGCACAAATGATTTTTAAGGTTTTCTCTCTTGCACATACTAAGTTTGGCGACTTTTTTAATGCAAGGGGCAGTGAATTCCAGAAATGAACCCCGATACTACGTATTTGGGAATGTCCGCGACAGAAGTCCGGTAGTATGGTTGACGAAGCGATGTCGATTGCGAGTGTTATAATAATGATATCTAGAATTTGTATCATAAAAACCACTAAATGAAACAGGCAACATGCCGTGGTGAAATTTATATAGAAACATTCCAAGTTTGGGTGATTGCACATAAATTGGAATCGTCCAAATCTTCAAGTCTCTAAATAATGCCGTAACACTCTGCCTATATGGCACATTACAAATATTTCGGACAATTCTTTTTTGTAATCTATATACATTTCCAAGAGTTGATTTCTGTGTATTGCCCCATAATAGGAGGCTATAAAATAGATGGCAGTACTAGTGTGTTATACTTAGGCAGAAAAGTCTTAATTCTATTAATAACAACATTTTGACCTTAGAAATTTTTTTATTTACGTTCCTTACATGTTCTTTCCAATTTAACGCTTTGTCTATCGTGATCCCCGGAAAAAAAACTGTACTCTGTGAAGCTTTCGTTTCATGTCCGTTGAGAACGACCTCAATGTCATTCGTATCTGAAATTTTGCTATCAAAAACCATGAACTTTGTTTTCAGTACATTCAAAGACAATCTATTTGAATTTAGCCAATCAGACATATTTTTTAATTCGTGTGATATTGTGATGAGGTCTCTTCAAGAGTATCACGCTTAAGAGAACTGTGGTGTCATCAGCGAATAAGAAGAAAGTAGCATTTCCTGAAGAATCTTAGATCCTTGATGTATAGTATGAAAGCAAGGGACCTAGTAATTTGATCCTGGGGTACACCAATATTACAGGACTTTGTCTGTGATGACGTATTACTCGAAATTTGAACAAAAGTAACGATTATGAAGGTAACTTTTGGACCAATCTAAAGCTATACCGCGTACAACCATAAGCAGAAGCTATTTTATTAAAATGGTATGATCAATGGTGTCAAATGCTTTAGAAAGGTCAAGAAAAACACGCAGCTGAAGAAATTGTTCTGCTAAACTTGATGAATCTCATCAACTCGGTCTAGTACAAAGCCATGTGCGTATAATGTTTATTTCGGAAGCCATATTGATGGAAAGAGAATATTATGATTATTTACAAATTTGTATAGCCTATTGTGAACTCAGTCGCTCATGATTCTGAGAGATTTTAGGTAGGAGCGATATAGGTCTATAATTTTAATATAATTTTGAATCACCGATTGAAAATTGGAATAATTTTGGCCGTCTTCAATCCTCTTGGAAAAATGTTCTTTGCGAATGAGGTGTTTATGACATGAGTTAAAGGTTCTACTATGGCATCTGCTATATATTTGAGGACGTCATTTGTGATATTATCATATCCAGGACCCATTTTTAGCTCTATCCAGTGTGTACATTTGCCTTTTTGGCTCCCAAACAGTCATTCTGTGATGGATGCCGACCAACTTGGGCACATTGTCATTGACCATTGGGACATGTTTGACACTTGTGAAAGTCAGGTCAAAGCCATTAAAGGGGCAATTCGGCCATTATGTGTAAATTTCAAAATGTATCTCCTCCTACATTTTTTGTGCACATGCTGATGTTCGGTCATTCTGATGGTCTAACAGCCGTAACTTCAGGGTGTTCAGGAATTTTTTTATCAGACCCCACTCGGGCCCAAGGCCCATTTTATGAAATTTCACACAATAGTACTCGAAATGCATCTCCTCCCAAAAGATTCATTTGATGTTCTTCTGGGTTACATTGTAATGGTCCTTGGGTAGAGGCTTAACGAGGGTGTTCGGGAATTTGGGGCTCATGACCCCACTTTGGGCCCAAGGGCCATAATATGAAAGACCATAAAATCTTTATCTCCTACATTTCTGTGGCACAGTGGATGTTCAGTCGTAAGGTGGTTAATAGCATATCTTTAGAGTCCCAGGGAATTAGGTCCCAAGGCTCCAGGGTGGGCCCTGGGCCCAGTATTGGAATTTCGCTTCTCCTTTACAAATATAGTGCACAGTGCGGACATTCAGTCATAATGATGGTCTGAAGCTATATATTTAGGGTTTGATCAGGGAAATTTTGGTACAAGGTCCACTGGGCCCGACGGCTCCATTCAGAAGTTCACACATGGTACTTAAAATACATCTTCCCACAAGCTTCAATTGATTTTCTTCAAAGTTACATGTAATGGTCCTTGGGTAGATGCCCTCGGGCGTGTTCGGGAATTGTGGGGCCCAGGGCCCATACATGAATACTGCAAAATCTTGTATCTCCTAAATCAGTTGCACAGTGCTTATGCTCGGGCAAATGATGGTCTGATAGACAGACTTTTGGGAGGAGAGAGGATTTTCTGTTCTAAGGTCTGACTCACAATGGTGTCCAATGCATCTCCTCCCACAAGTTCAATTGATGTTCTACTTCAACGTTACATGGAATGGTCCTTCAGTAGAGGGCCATTTGGCTCGTTCAGGAATATAGGGCGCAAGGCCACAGTTCGGGCCCTAGGGCATGAAATACTGTGAATTATAGTATTCCCTACAATCTCTTTTGCACAGTTCGATTTCGGTCATAGGACTGGTCTAAATAATCCATACCTCCATGGTGCCCAAGATTTGGGACCCAAGGCCCCGGCCCCAGTGTGGGCCGGAGCCCATCATGTGAATCACGCCAATCTTCTCTCTTTCAAGTTTTGGTGCACAGTACTGACATTCGGTCCGATGATGTTCTAACAGTCGAACCTTGGGGTGTTCAGGACTTGTGATCCAAGGTCCCCCTTGGACCTGAGGGGCCCCATTTTTATGAAATTCCTTGAATTAAACACATTATTTACTCACTGCATCTCAAGTTCCAATTGATTTTCGTTATATGTAATGCTCCTTGTCATTGGTCCTCAGGGTTTTCCGGGAACCTAGCTGAAGGTCCAATGTTTGTCTAGGGCCCATAATGTTAAATCATACAAAATGCTCTCCACACGAGCACGGTCAGTGCTAATGGTTTTTTTGTTTTTGTCAGTCATTGATCAGCAAATCCCCAATTGAATTCAATTCCATTTCCTGTATTCTCCCTATTTTCCCCTACTAGGTGTTTGGCCACCATTCAGCCGCAATCCTCCCCAATCACCCATCACCCCCAATCACCCCCCAGTCACCCTACCCCCGCACCCCTACCCCCACCCCCTTCCATAATGATTCCTCCTCCCAAATTACAAATTTTGAAAAAAACCTAAATTCCCTAGTACCCCCCTATAAATCAAATTTTCCTTGATTACTCCGATTTCCTTCCCCATACTGGTTTACTTCTCCCCCATTAGCTCCAAGCAACCCCCCCCCCTCATAATTTTTCCCCCACCACACACTATGATATCCCAATTAGTTGTATGCAAACTCCATTCACAAGTCCCCTCAATTTTCAAGTCCTATTTTTACCTCTAACAACTGTTTGGAGGCACTGTCAGAACTAATACACAGGCCCTCGACTGCCTATAAACAATAGCCCTTGGGGATTTTGCTTGGCCGCCCACTGGAAGGAGTCTGTTGAGTGAGGATTTACAACGCAGCTATAGTGTGGTCCGCCTGAGAGAATTGTAGTTTTGTAGGACATGGGTGTACAAAATGGAAGGGAGAAGAATGAAATTGAAATAGGCCAATCCATCAAGGTGAGACCCCCACCCTAAAATGTCAATAATGTGACACTTAATATGATTATTTAGATGTGTGAATGTATGCTAATATGAATATTACAACAATATGAATAAAACGTAATAAGAAGAACAACAACAATTGTGAATCATCACGTTCCCCCCTCCCCCTGAAGACAGAATGCGAATGTTCATTGCAGATGCAGTAACTGAAATGTTGTTGTGGAGCTTTACAGGCGAGTGTGGGAAGCCGTCAGAATTTTTGAATTTAAAGTAAATTTTAAGCGATCTCTTAGCTCTGGTATAATACAAAAATACCCCTAGGAAAAGGCAATAGTATGACATCAGACGAATAGAGTATTAATTAACATGCCGTGTTGCCTATCCACCCCTCCTTTGAAAAAAAAGAGGATTGAAAAATCAGAATGGAATCATGCAATGTAATCCAGAAACTCGATGAGTGTATTCGAAAAATAGACGTGCAATTCCAATTCAGCAACTGCCAAGAATCCCCACTGCTTCCCTCGCAAGTGTAAGGCACGCTGTACATTTAGGATTCATATAGAACAATGCTCAATATGGATATGACTTGACCCTTCCCCTGAAAAATCTTGCCAACCCACTTCCCTCCCCAGAAGTATTGTGTGTTAATGCTTGTTAATGACTATGAGACAAGTTACCCTCCCTTCTGAAATGTTGGATCAATTACAATAGAAAAAATACCCTGACAACAATCCCCCTCTCCTCCCCATCTGAAGCTGGATGGCAAAACTGTGGCATACCTGCATTATAATACAATCTGTCACCGTAGCCACAGACCCATGCTTTGAAGAAAAATGCCATATATATAAGTACAGTTGCAACACTAACTAGTGTCTCCACTCAGAGCTGGCCTTGAAAAGAAAAGGAGTCAACTTTTGGGGCTTCCAGAGGCCATTGCCCAAAAGCCGATGGCCAAGCCTTCAGAGCTCCGGTCATCTCATGCATGACTGGCTGCACCCAGTGCCGATGTGCAGAGCCTCCACCACTGTATTATCCAACTCTAGGATATTGCACAAACCAGCCACGTCTTAATGGTTATGAGGAGGCGAATAATAGCTTGAACCATACCCAACCACAGAAGAAAACTACATTGATAAATTTGAAGCTAAACCTGCAGATACTTCCATGTAACTAGCTGATTTGTCCTAGATATTATCAGTAGGATCTCAGTACCATACACAAAGAAGACTTTCTGGTTAGTAGAATCAGTGTGTAACACCAACTCCACCATCATTCAATATCTCTACCTAGTAGGCTGCTTCTAATTCTTACTTGCTGATTACAGCTTTTCAACAACATTCAGGAAGCATTCAAGCCTCATCTAGGAATTGGTTATTTTGATTCTTGGATAAACTCACTACTCTTCTCAAGAAATGGTTCAAATTGATATCAAGGAGGGGTGCAACCTGTTCCACGGGGACCACCATGTTACCATTCCATCAACAGACATCAGGGAAAATCCCAGGATCCGACCACTTTCAGAACCTGGAGAAGCGAAAGATTCAGGCTCCATGTGACTGTTTACAGCCGCAGATGCAAAAACTTGATTGTGAAAACCATCCCAGACGATACTGACATGTCCACGGCATATGCGCAATAGCAGACCAGGAAAAGCAGCCACAATGAAATAATGGGCATGTTTTTGTATCGTTTCAGCTTATAGCTGATTGATCAAATTGATGGCAACAAAAGTTGTAGGTGAGGTGAGGTGTAGGTGATCTAATTCAGGAAGTTTATGGCACCAAGCACCTTAAATTATTGTAGTTAATTATTCCAAAAAATTTTATTGTTTACGCTCGTAGCAAGATTACGCCATGACCATACAAGCCATAATGATTGGTTTCGACTGGCATATAATCCAAGGATGGCAGGTTCATGAACTGATAGGTTTCAGCATAAAAATTTGCTAATTAGGTGGACCAGTTTAACAAATTTTATGATTGGCATTCAATGGGATAGGAAAATTCCTTTCTCTTAAAGTTGTTAAAAACTACACCATCTTCAACTAGACATGTATAGTTAGCAAGTCAATTGCTTCATGCCAAAGGTAGAAACCATTGATTGCAACAAAAGCGGCGAGGACACTTGCCGGCAGATCACATGCCTTGTTCTCTTCCAATGGTCATTATTCGATGGATGTGACCGAACTGAGTAGCAATGTTAATTGACTTCTAAGACAGATGGGCCATATGAGATCAAGGTCAAAAGGTTGTTACAGGGGCACAATAGGCAATTGTTGTTGAAACTGCCTTCTTGACTTCATGCTCTCAAACATATGACACATAATATTGAATTTGTCTTGGTTCTGTGCAGTTTGAGCTACAGCACCATTGGGGTTTGTTTTAATTTGCCCTGGACTTTGTATTCTTCAGCATCTGTAGGGAACAGACGAAAAAGAGCCCGGGACATTACATTCTCAATATTTGATGCACAGCGATTGCCTGATGGTAATTTTTCTGCTAACACTTCGCACAGATGAATAATATCGTTGAAAACTATTGAAATGTATGTCAGCTGAAGTTAAACTCCATCATTTGAGAAGTCTTTATGCAGACTTTTATTCACCGCATGCCACATTTTGTAGTATCATTCTTATCTCTGATTCATATAGAATAATACATTTCTTCGCTTAGTAAGTGTGGCAGCAGTTAGCAGGTTTCTATATTTGGTGTACTGCAAAATTACGAGTTGGAGTACGGATTTTACATGTTGGAATATATTTAGATTTATGATTTACTGGTGAATATTGATGTCGTTAACCAGGGAGACCTTGTCAGAATTGATTTATTCTGAACTTTAACGTAGGGGCCCGCATATGTTGAACTTTACTATCAAAATAGTTGAGAATAGCTATATGCACTCTATGGGTCGAGTCTTCATTAGCACGACCATCCATATTTTGAGTTCATTGTTCAGAAGATTCTCCGTTTCGTCGACTAGTGTTATCCCTGTATATATTACGTTCTGTTTTACCATCAGTTTTACTTCGGTGTAGTACAGAAAATAGATACTGATCCGATACTCTGCGATAAGGATCCACTCTTGGAAGGTGTGTAGTCCAAGAACTTGTGAATTTATTGTCAATAAGTGATGGACTAAATTCAGTTACCTGGTTGGCTTATCATAGTGGATAAAACTTAGTCTGTTACTATTGATATACATGGTCCCCGTCCCACCTTCTTGATTGTGTGTCCCTCAGGGATCTGTCATTGGCCTATTGCTTTCCATACCTTCAGTGCCACTACAAGACATTGTTGAGCCCCGTTTCCTCGGTCGCCTATGCTGACACCTCCTCTCTATCTGACTTCGACCCTCTTTCGTGCAGTCGCTGTGATCAGATGTCAGCATTTATCACCGACATAAGATCCTTGTGACGTGCCAATATGCTTGTGCTGAATGAAAAGAGTTTTCTACTTCTCTGCACACTTCAGTCGTTATCTTGGCGTCTTAGCATCAATGTCGGCAACTCTTTCATCGAACCTGTATCTCGAAGTTCGCAATTTAGGAATAATCATGGACTCTCCTTTGAAAATGTCCTCGCCATGTGCAAACCCTTTGTAAAGCTGCTCTGGACGCAATTAGAATGATAGGAACATTCACCAGTACCTTGATCGGAAAACCACCCCATGCTGATCCATGCCCTTTGTCACATCTAGGCTGGATGCTTGTAACTCCTTTGTTGTTTGGCTTCCCTGACAACCTCATACAAGCTTCAGCGAGTGCAAACATTGCTGCTCGACTTGTTCTCTGTGTCCCTCGTTGTGTGCATATCCCTCCCTGCTCTTCAGGCTTCACTGGCCCTCCCTATAAGGCAGAGATTGCTTTAAATTCTTCAACTCACTTACAAAGCTGTCACTGTATTCTCCCGATTTCATCTCAGGCTGGTTCAGCTGCATGTTCCATCTAGAGCTTAAGTCGCCTCTAAGCATCACTCAATTCATGGCCCGCCGTCCACCAGTCTATGGGGAAATCGTTCGTTTGCTATCTGCTCCTCACTTAAGGAATGCTCTCCCAAACTCTATTCGTCTGGCCTCCACTGTGGCTACTTTCAAGTCTGCTTAAACGTTCCTCTTCCCCAGCATATCTGTCTGACTAATCTTTGTTCTGTCCCTTTGTTGTGTGTTTCTCCCCTTGTTTTGGCTTCTGTTTCTTTCTGTGTCTTTCTGTTTTCCTGCTTCTTTACCTATTCCCTTCCTGTTTGTTATTAGGTCTGTGAAGCTCCTAGAGCTTTCTTGCATTAGCGCTCTATCAAGTCCCCTAGTATATTATTATTATTAGTATTTAGTATTATTATTAAAAATAATAGCGATTCATTAATTTATAGAAAACTGTATACCATGCACTTCATCACTTAAGTAATCAATGTTGAAATCTCCAGTTAGAAAGACGTTTTTACGCTCAAGATCAATATTATGCATGCAATCGTTAACATATCATTGAAAGTACCAGATGGCCGCGCTGGCGGTTCGATATGGTAACCCCAAGTAAGTAATTCTTACTTTGTATTTTCAATCTCTATAAAAGAAATGATCTTCTGCGCTATCATCAAAATATGACAGATATCGTCTCTACTGTTGCCAACAGTGACTTTCAACGGATACCGCTACACAAGCACCCCTCTACCATTCCTATTCTTGTTTATAACGTATATCCTTCTATCTGAAGTAGATATAGGAGGCAATTCATTTTAGCCAGTCTCCGTGATACTTACAGGTAAAAGTAATTCATAGTTTGCTAGATTGATTTCAAGAAACATCAAACCGAATCCCAGTTCTCGGAGACTCCGGATATTTCCGGGTGTAGATGGAACACACTATCTCTACTATATGCTATATATTTACTCTATCCTAATAATATGCAACTTCTGCTGTAAAATTTCTAATTATATGTTACATTTTATCTGTTCGTCAAACTCAAATCAAAAACAATCATTTCGACATTCTATCGCATTTATCTCTCCTTGTTCGCCCTACTTCCTGCAGAGATAGTGGGCGAAAATTTGCCCGAGTTTAGGAATATAACATAGTTTAAATGCCAAAACATGTGAAGAATATGAGTTTATCTACTATTTTAAATGTCCAGTGTTCATGGGAAAATGTTTGATCATATCACCGCATTTTCACATCTACCATACAATAACCAGATCCGTCAAGGTTTTTTGTCGTGTTGACCTTGACTTCCTGTCCGCCTTGTTTGACAGCTAACGCGATCACCGTCTATGGTCCATCCGTTTTCTACTTTCGAGTGTTCCTTGGTTTTACGTAACAACATCAGTTGGTCTTATTGAGGACCTCTGTGATAACGATACCCGTGGATTTCAGACGCCGCCGTGCTTTGATGACTTGAGCTTCATGGAATGTGATGTTATTTCACGAGGATCGCTCGCTTGGCCTCTGGGTGAGTTGTGGGTGGACCTATTTTGTGTGCGTGGTCAATATACATCGCTAATAGTAACGCACAGTTTTTTCTCAGCCATTTTCTTAACTACTTCACAGTATTCTCGCCTTGATCTTCAGGATTCCTGTATACGGAGTGGTCTCTTCGCTGTACTGCTCGAGATCATTCAAATTCTCTGAGTTTGCTCCTTTATCTTCTCAACTTTCCACTTGCTTGTACATACCGCAGCTGTCTGTGTATCGTAGTTCCATCTCCCGCTCAAGTTCAAAGAGCCTTGATTTCTTGCTTCTCCTCTGTTCGTAATCCCTTCAAGCTTAGTCTCCAGCTTTTGCTACCTTCTGTTCAATGAGTTTTGAAATTTTCACATTAAACAGATCTGCTGTTACCATGGGTGCCACTGCACCGCTTTGCCTGCTGCTTCTTTGGTGCTTTTTTTGCATGTTCTTAGCCTCCTTTAGAATAGAATAGAATTCTTCATAAGATCCCAATTCTACAAGTAATCAAAGGCTCTATGGACAACATATCAAATAGTAAAATACAATATAAAATATGATAAACAGCATCCAGAACAACATACACATAAGAAGCTTAACTCAGACGTAGACTTCAAACGGGACTTAAAAACTCAATCATTGGCAGAACGATAGACACTGGGTACCTGTTCCCTAAAGAAAGTAGCCATAGTGCTGGCAAGCACGGTCCCTAAACATTGATCGACTACCGCGAACATGGGGCTCATGTAGAAGGAACATGTTTACCAATCGAGGCTCGGGCAGAACTAACAGGAAACCAATCGAAGATACGGTGGAGGCCAATCCCTGGAGGCATTTAAAAGTAATCAAGGCACCTTGAACTAATCTTTAGGCGCGGGGCCGATGTAGATCATATAGGATAGGAGTGATGTGATCAACTTCCTGGCTAAACGACAACACGGGCGCAGCATCTGAACACGGATTCGGGGTTTCAAGGTAGTAGCTGGTAAACCAGCAAGGAAGAGTTGCAAAAATCAAACGGACGTAATGAAGCATGCCAAGTTCCTCAGCGTCGAAACGAGAGAGAAACGTCGATTTTTACTAATATTTCGAATGTGCATAGCAGACTTGACGTGTGTGAAATTTGTTTTTCCATGTCAAGCCGGGAATCAAGAACAATACCAAGATTTCTTATATGATGTTTGTTGGCCGACATCGTGGTAAGTGGTAAGTAAGTATACAAACCCGGCAACGTATGAATATGCTGATGTTACAGTCTGAGCGACGATATGCTGTCTATATGAATAGGCGTATCTACATTGACTTCGCTGTAAAGGCTAGGGAAGTTGCTAGACTATAGGTTTCATATGTTAGGATATTCTATGAGAAAAACTCGTATAGAGTATCGATAGGATAACTGGCTTCTTCTCAATTTATTGATACTTCTTTATAATTGGACATACTGTCTTCACTAAGTATTCTTTGCTCATATTTACTCACGTACTTCGTACTCCATCAATGTTTTTTTTTTTTTTTTTTTTTTGTGGTCAACTCGATTTAATTCCGCGGTGCTCCGTGCGTGCTTCGTGGAAGTTAGCACATACTCGCTAACATATCGAATGACTTCAAGCTAATTCCAGTCACTTTCTGACATCTTCTTCTCTGTTCCCTTGCATATATGCGTATGTTTTGGGACACTAGCCTCGATAAACATCATTGTTCGCTATGACCTGTTTATCCTTTATTGTTTGCATTGTTGTATGCTTATATAGAAGTATATATAAGTATAGACGAGATAAAGTGAATTGAATTGAAAACTGCACTATGCTAATTCTACATATTACGGTGAATTACCATTACTCGGTCAGTGTTACATTGATCATGCCCTCTTGATTTAGGTCAAAGTATTAGAAAGGTATAATGAGCTCTTGCGTAAAAAATATGCGAAATCTCTTCGTCCTCCTACAGACTAGATGAGCTTACTATGTTACTTGGTCAGTGTCATCATAGGCACTATTTCACTCTTCCATAAATGTTGACCAACTGTCCCATTTTATTTGAAATTTTCATCTCTACCAAAGTCATGATAAAGACATAATAAACTGTCGTTTGAAGACCATGGTGGGTCATGTCGAGAAAAAAAGGCAAACGCATTCCCTCCAATAAATAATTTGTCCTGTTCGAGCTACGGCACCATTGGTGCTCTAGTTATTTTCATTTTCTTACTGCCATAGCCTCTTTTGATTCAAGAACTCCATGTCTCCATTTGCGAAGCATGCTTTCTGTTGATAAGGCTCCAGTCATCCAGGGTAGATCGAAGTTTCGAGATTCCTAGCAGGCAAAGATTGTATTAAATGTAATCAAATTTAAATTTGAAATCAATAGAAGATCGCTTTGCGATTATATGATTTTGGGGGGTTTACTTGTATGGCGATTCTCAGACATTGGGTGGGTGGGTGGTATCAGCGTGGTTCACAAGTGTGGGTCGGAGTATCGTGTTAACGAGCCAAAACTGGCCAGAGTTACCCAATTTCTCAATTCCTACTCCAGTCCTACCCCGGTCCACACGAAAGCAATACGGTTCTCATGTACTCATCATGGCAAGACCAATACTAAGTATGAGCTTCATTCTCCCAGGTGAGGAGAAGGGTGTTGTTGTTGTTAAAAAGTAAGCATCACACATCCACCCATTATTTGGTGCTTCCAGATGAACTCCATTTACGTTAGGGGGAAGGGACATTACTCAGGGCCTGGTCGCTTGATCGAAAGAAGGCTTATCGTGATGGGAAGCGCGGGTGGATGCGGCTTAGTGATTGCTTTGGGCTAATTTGATCGTGAGGAAATGTGGTGCATAGGATACATCGTGTCAGTTGTCCAGAAACGGTGAATCAGTTGCTCCGGTTGCGCGTTACGTCTCCGACTATAGAGAAAAAGCTGCAACTGTTGCTGCGTGCTTAAATGGGGCGATAACCAACGTTCCATGCCTCCTACAAGTAATGAGGGAGACACAGGCTTCGAATTGCTTCGAAAATACAATTCTTCAAAATAAAATTCCTGCCGACCAAGCTGTTCCACCGCTTGGGGCGACAAAAGAGGAAACTCCCACTCCTTCCTCCGTTATGTTAGGCGCCTACACGTCCCCGATAAAAATATCATACGACATTTTCATCCTCACTAGACTGAACACTCCATTCGATAAAATTGTCATTTCATTTCATTCTTTATTTGATCCATGCAAAAATATAAATATGACATACAACAACAATAACAAACAGGATCAGGGTGAACAAAAAGTACTTAATCCCTATAGCCCTAGGCCTGTGTCACACCGCAAACAAAACAAAACAGTGATAAACATTATAATGAATAATGTTAAAGAGTGGGACTTGAGACCCTTGCTGAAGGACTCAAATGAGCCAAATAAAAATGACTCCCTAATTGTAGGTGTGAGAGTAGACCAAACTCCAGGAAAGACATTGATAAAGTTAGCCCTGGGAAGTTTGGTCCTAGTAGCAGATGGTAGAAGAGAATATCATCAGTATGGCGAGCATTAATCTTTATCGAGTTTGCAATAGCAGAGCAAACAAACTTGCCATAGACGTACTTGGCAACAAACAACAAAATCAGTAAAAATATTGCACCTATATAGAAGCGGAGTACTAATTTATGTGTTTGAGTCTATCAGTGTAGTTCATCTCCTGCCTTCTTTGGCCGAGGATGAAACGAGAGGCGTTCTCTGGACTGCCTCAATTCTATTCTCTTGTATTTAATTCTAGGGTCGCCAAGCAGGTAGACCATATTCCAACACAGGAACAACAAGAGGCTTGAAGAGTAATAGACGAACCCCCTTATTCAAACCGGTCGAGATAGATCGTGAAAATCCAAGTAACCTACTGACCCATGGGCCCTAATGCAACAGTGTTACAAAGATGACCCAAGAGAGTTCTGACTTATCGTATTGTTGTATCGCATTGCACAGCGCTTAACAGTTGACTAAAACGCACCCATCGAATGAGTTCCCACCTCTGTCAGGACCAAATTGAATCACTTCTGCATAAAGAAGCTACGTCCAAATTCGACAAAGTCGTGGGAAATTATGCCAATATGACCTCCGACGAATTCGAAATTACCCCCACTTTTGTCGGGAAATTAACCTACATCTACCGTGTTACGCCCGGATCGCATGAATTTAGAAATTTCACCTCATGCAGATGACTTCTAAATGATCTCTACTCTTGTCGGGACCAGATGCAGTTCACAACCACTAAATGTCGTCAAATTCCAACAATCTGGATCCAGAGAGAGCTGTGGTGTTCCAAATCGGCTACCAGGTAGCCCGGGAAATGGTGAAAATTCGGATCATCGCGTAAGTTACTTCTAGCTGCCAGTGCCTCCCAGCCCACTAAGCTGTAATGAATACCGCACTAGGGAGGGAAACCACTGATGGGGACGCACTGGTCCCTTCCTCTGGACTTCAAAAGCTAATCGGTTAGGGTCAAGTTTCGAGAACACAATCCCCCACAGCTGAGCGCTAGCTGTCTGCAACGTGGGCCCCTAACTATACAACAAACTTTGAAAAGAATCGTGAAAATTATACAAGATAGCGCATCCCAGATATGTGGCGACACCCACGTTCGGCGGCGATTTGTGTTGGCGTTTGGGGGACGGAGAAGGTGAACACTATCTAAGCTGAGCACCCCATTGGTTGGCACGTAGCATACAAGAATTGTTTCGTTTGACAGACCCCTTAGATTGCATGAAACGGTCCTTCCCGTTGCCTTATGGGACAATAAGTATAGCATTCCTGAAATTAATAACAAATTTTCATTTAGGCGAAAGTTTCCAAAAACTCATCGCCATAGGGATCAATTCAAGATTTTGCGTTGGGTGATGTGTGACATTCTAAAATACGATGCAGGTGAGGTTACGGTCATTGAAGGTGAGCAATGGAAATGGGCAATGGCAACAATCACTGCCTTCGCGCGAAGCGGGAGATTTTGCAGGATCCAATTTGACCATTGCACTGACAGCTCTCTGACCTATCACTTAGATAGGGCTGAGTTTTTTTTCACTCAAGAAACACGGGCTCCATTTCATCTTCTTTGCGAACCACAAGCGCATGGGAGAGACACTGCCAATCAGGGACCAGACATGTGGCCACATGTTATACCCGAAGTAAAACGGCAACTGCTGCACGAAGCGCGCGCTAAAATTTTTACCTTTTGGACATGCCATCGAAAGTCAGGCAACCTCTTTGGATATAAAATTATCTCCCCCTGAATTCTGTATCAGTCTCTGCACGAAATCGTAGCATTCCCTGGACGAATCTTCGACGGCTATTTCGAAGGAGTCCTACCCGCATCATCGTGTGCCTTCCTCCATATTAAGGCATCGGCGCACGCCCCCCAAACTTCCGACCAGTGGTGGAACCATAAATTGAACGGAATTCTCTATTTCAATGCAAATAAACCATATATGCAAAAATCACAGGTTCCGCTGGGCGGTAGACTTACACCCTGTCCCTCAACCTCCTTCCCTTCATAAACAACAAAATACACTAAACAATCCAGGCAATATTTGGACTTCTTCAATTGATTTGAATCGTGTCTTTTTGACAACCCAATTGTGGCGTTCCTGGCAGCATTTTCGATGCCGCGCACCGTGTGCCCTCCATAGTATAGTATGTGCGCCGTGCACCAAAATTTCAATAGTGATGCAATCTATGAATAAAATAAAATCACAGATCCCGCTAGGTGGTAAACCGACAGCCCGTCGCCTTAACCCTCTTCACCTCGAGATAGCGATTCCTATGTTGGTTTGTTGTTTATCTGACCAAAATGGTCCTTAGCAGGAAATCGACAAGTCCGGAAGAGCCAACACACCAAGCTGGTTAAAAATAGTCTCAGCAAAGATAGGGATTGAGGGGAGAACCCTCTTTCATTGATAGTTTTTCGAACAACCCAGAGTAAATTTCAGGCATTTTATTGTTAAGGAACATTAAATATGTCTCTGCACAAGGCCCATTATAGTCTGAACACTACCGGGAGTGAAAATACGCGCGCGTAGCGCGCAAAATATCGATTTTTCGAAAGTGGAGCAACGAATATCACTCAACTTGATCATTTAGATTTTAGACATTGTTTAAACACGGGACTGCTGGATATGTCGGATACAGAGGCAAAGAAATAGCAATCGGACCAGATATTTTTTTGGGGGGGGGATGCTTGCCCCCCCCCCAATCCCACCCCCCTCCCCCGTGATCGCCGCCATGGAGGTCATTATATAAACAAGGAAAAGACGAGAGGGCCTGGTCCCTGTGAAACTCCGGATTCCACCTCCACCCAGGCAGAACTATCACCGGCCCAATGACAGAATATCCGTGGAAACCTGATTTTAAGGGTACTACTGTTCCATTTTAGGTTTGGTTTTATTCCCATTATGTTTGCGTCCATATAAAATTCTATATGAGGGACGACAAGACCTGCTAAAATGTACGAAGACCCAGACCAATGTATTCATGATCTAACGAGGTAACAGGGTCTTGAACATTAAGGATGGATCTGGAATTCGTGGTTCTTCACAGTCAATATCGACGAGTGGGCATCGAAATGTTGCATAATACCAGAATGTCTAATACTTCTATTGACCTTGGAACAGATACTAGTAAGTTCAGGTTCGTTTTAGTGTAGTGTGAAAAGGGGCCAGGAAGACAAATCCTCATGAAAGACCTCATGACCCTCATGAAGTGGGCTTCTTCTCTCGAAGGGAGGATACCGGGCCCCCCGTGGAGTCGACCTGGAGGCGCTTAATAAAGTACCAAAACCTTTCAGCGTTCGTTACAATCTGGCACGCGTTCTGACGATCGCAAGTTAAAGGCCTAACTGCCTAAAAATATACAGTCACGCGATCTAGAAGATGCGTATGTTGCGAATATTCAAATATCAGGACACGCCTGTTCACTACTGGTGATTAACGAGTCCAAAGGTGCAGGTCGGTCTGGATCCCAATTATGGGTGTGAGAATAAATTTTCCGTATCCATGCATTCGGTCAACTCTGGTGACATCATAGTGTGGGTTACATTATCGAAGCACCCACATGGTGCTAGTTTCGCTATAAAACCTGTCTCCGGATCCCACGTGCTGCTTTGCTAGCCCTAGCCATAATGAGAACTGATACCACCCTCGCCTGTGCTATAACGAAACTGAAATTCTGCCAACAGCGGGAAAAGAGGCTTGTTTTCCGAACGTTCCCTTTGGGCTGGATAACTCCCTATATAAACTGATAAACTGACAGACCACCGAAATCCGACGTGTCGGTGTAACCAGACACAACGGAACTGTGAGGAACTGGACCCTGGTTTATTATAGGCCAACAATGACAGAACGCACAAATAAAGGAGACTTGAGCATACTTTCCATGTGTGTTCTAGAAATGTCCGTAAATGAGATTTCGTATTGAGAACGAGTTCCGAACGTGGTTTTAAGTATTAGTTTTAATGCCGGTAAACCACAAGAACGGAAAGATAACGTGGTGCACGCGCCGCCTTCTGGTTTAAACCGTATGTTCCAGGGACTGTCAAATCGCTAGGGATTTTCAGGAGTTCAAAGATAGGACGCACAAACTTGAAGTTAAAATTGTTTTTTTACGTTGCAACTCGTCGATTGTGAGTCGTACTTCTAGTAGCCTTCAGCGCTTGTGGCAGTCAGGGAATATTTTGGGAACCCTTTCGCAGTTTTCAAAAAATGAAAAGCTGCGAAGTGGGAGAAGACTGGTGTGTTCTGTGTTAAGTGTTTCCCGAGTGTTTTATTCTGCGCAACAGGTAATACATTGCCGTCAATAATATTTGTTCTATCAGACCGCCTATTACCGTTCTCTAATCATAAAGTCAAAATGTGGTTTATCTCCACTCATGGTTCGATTGAGGAGAAGGGGGGGGGTGGCCTTGTTCACCCGTAGCTTAGCCAGAATACTTTTGGGTCTAGGAGGACAGAGGGGAAAGCGAATTGGTAGAGTGTAAGGAAATCGGCTGATTCTGCATAGGTATACGCTATATTCATATCACTTAGTGATTCTATTTGGGCAGTGCCAGTCACTAGTACTGTAGCCGTCCTATGGGCCAGATAGTAAAGTAAATGCAGAAACAGACCAACGAAATGCAACATTTTGCATTTTTCGGTGCAATATTTTGCGTTTTCGGGTAGTTTAAGGTCAGGTTAGCAATATAAGCCTGCTAGAAGTTGCACAGAAAAGTTCCAGTAGTTACTAAACTAGCATTGATAAATTGGCCACCATCTGCTATTTTGAAGAACATTCATTTCATATATTGCAGGCTATTCTAATAATGCAGATCCATGTTATCCATATTATCCTGACCTCCAAATCCAGAGGTACGTAACTTGTATCTCTCTGATAGATGATTAAAAATGACAAATAAGGTAATATGTCTGTCTATTTATCTATCAGGGAGTTTGTTCCTCGTTTAAAGCATTTTGACATAATCAAGGTCGACCCCAGCGTGAGGCCCCCCTCACCGATGGTGTCGGGCCATGCCTC
This sequence comes from Sclerodactyla briareus, assembly GCA_026419785.1. Lineage (NCBI taxonomy): Eukaryota > Metazoa > Echinodermata > Holothuroidea > Dendrochirotida > Sclerodactylidae > Sclerodactyla > Sclerodactyla briareus. The sequence goes on along the minus strand of JAODTK010005734.1, from coordinate 61,951 downwards.
TCAGCCGTCGGGGAGCCCTGCCTGCCCCCCTTTCCCCTCGGGGAGTTTCCCCCATTTGGTCAGTGCCTCAGTGGGTACGCTAAGATTGACACACCCCGACGAGGGCCTCGTGCCCCGACAGAGTATCGATATTTCCGCTTTATAGTTAAGATTTCATTTGAGCATTGATCATAGGCGATTATTTTGTTTGGTCTGCGAATCCTCGCAAAAAAAAAAAATTCATCCTCTTATCTTTCCTACCAAACTATACAATTGTGGCATATATAGAGAGGCTATACAAGTCTTCTGGATATCTTCGATATGTTCCTGCTAGAGATTAATGTTACAAACGTTGGGAGGTGATCGTCCTTCGTCTACCCATGTCTTGCATGCCTTTTGTCTTGTGTTATTGTGTGCTCTCACGACGCAAATACCCTAGTGCCCAGGCCTTTTCTGTGCGGTTATCGCGGATACCCGACCCTGTTCAATTGATTGAGTGGGATGCCACTGAGAGTAAACGATGCCCATCCTAATGTGTATTTTATATTTTTGAAAAAAGACAAAAGGTAAAAAATGAACACATAATAAATGCAGGTTTTGACCTAGGGATAAGTGAGTCTCGTCTGGGGAACTTGAACCCCCCTTCGGGGAATCGGGAGGCTGTTTGTCAGAATTGGCACCTATATTGATTTTTAATTTATCAGTTTCAAATCCATTACCTCTCAGAATTATCTCGTTCACATTGTAATTGTGCTATTGGAGTATAAACCGAAATTTCAATCTCATCTTTTCACCCCCATCCCCAACCTCTGACAGAAACACTTATTTTATTGTTGCATGTCACCAATTAGTTCAAATAGAACCTGTTTGTTCGGATCATTTGAGAAAGGTGTTTTCTTCCTCTCAACTACGTTGTCGTCTTCCTTATTTGCGAACCTCGTATTGTGTCGTTCATGTTGTTTGTCCTCTCTTGTATCCAGGTCACCAGTGTACCCTTGAAGAACACGCAGTGTGCCTTTGCATCGTAGTGAACGTAAAGATAAAAGGGGACTCCATCAAAAACATAGTATCAGTCCCTTCGGAATGTCTCTGGCGGGAAACCCTGGAGAATACATCGAATGTCCTCTGTACCGTGTACTTTCACTGGCTTACATAAAATATGGTTGGCCTCGCACGAGAATAATGGAAATGGGTGATGTTAATGACAAATCACCCCATCGAAGACATTTCTTCAGTATGTTATACCAGTAGAATTCTTGTGAAATGACAGAGCCGAGTCTACGGTTGAGTTCTAATAGTAACAACCTGATCGCCGTATGCAGCGTCTGACTCACTCAATGTCACGTTTTGAGCAGAGGGAAACGCAGTTTGTCCTCCTTTGTTTCACAGATTCTCTTTTGCCTACTTGGAACATAGCTTGTACATACGACCATCCGTCACCAGCATTACCACCCCCAGGCCTGTAAAGGCAAGTTTGCCAAAACATGTTTATTTCTGTCTATGCGTGAGGCGCCTCTTCCTCGGACTGCCACTGTTGTTTTATAAACTGATGGGTGTTTTTGTTATGCCCGGCTGTTCCGTCATAACCGCTTTTTCCTGGTCGTCCACCTGTGCTCTTCGGGGATCGCATTGGAGTATGCTATTGAATCAAGCCCATGCCGAGTCCAGCCAATAATATCAGTGCGGCATATAAATGAATTCGTTCCTAAACTGTTGACTCACATCAAGAATTCACCTCTCCGCGGAGCATTCATTTGTTAGAGTAGAGGCCATATTTAGTGGTGAGAATGCATTAGCAAGATTTGTGAGCGAGTTGTTGACCATTTTAAGCCAGAGTTTGCTAGTTGTCGAGCCTAGCTTATCAATATCTCCTTTCATTCTAGGTGCAGTTGTATATTTGGAATACAGTTCAGATAATGAGCGCAAGGCTCTTTTATCGAGCTTCCAACTGTCCAAGTAGAGCTAGCGAATTCGGCCGAGATTTCAATTTCAAATTTGTCCGTGGCTTCGTTGGCCGTTCTTTCGACTACTTCAAACTTCCCAATGATACCACTAGGTAAGGCAGTGTCTCAGCCTCGTGTAAATTACACATTTGGACTTATTTCTAATTCCCGCAAAGATTGACAATAGTGGAATAACCTCCCGGAGATGTTGTTGGTTCCAAGTTATGATGTTTTGTCTTGGGTATTTCATGAACTGTTGAGAGAGTTCTGTTTTTCTTCTTGTTGTATTGTTGTTCCAGAGTCGTTCATAGGGCCAGTTATACTGAAACCTTTTCTATCAGCCTATTGAACTATTAAACCAAAACTAGACAGAATTAGAACTGCATTTTACGGGACTACGAATATGTAGTCCGAATATGGAGGAGATTGGATTAGCTCAGGCGGTAGAGCTCCAGGACTGATGTCGTGAAATCGTGAGTTCGAATCCACAAGCACGGAGAGGTTTTTCGCAGTGCTGTTAGACAAGACATGCTCTCATTGTTCAGCCACCCACGTGTAAAGTGGGTACCTATGAGGAACCTGAGAACAATCGGCGCTGAGTTAGCAGCTGTCTCGTACTCTCCGGGATTGTCGCAGTGAGTGCCTGGTTTCCAATGAGGCAGGGGGGAAGGGGATAATTGTAAGCGCCTTAGAGATCGTTGCTCCTCTGGAGTGGTATAGGGCGCTATGCAAACGTATGATCAGTTATCATTAATATGAAATGGATGTGTATTCGCCAATGAAATATTATGATTCTATGCTTAGATGTCATAAGCTTTTGAAAGACGTCTCCGAGAACAACATTTCGTCGAACTGGAGAAGAAGGTAGGAGAGTGAAAGAAATGGAGGAAAAGAGTTTAAACAAGTTAGCTTGAAAGAGGGCCGTTATAACAGTGACCCGGAAGGTCTCTTTAGGGAATACGTATTCTCTAGGATATAGCCATAAAGGACTAAGTAAGCGGCACGATAACTTAACGTTAGTAAATGTATCATATTCCACGCACAAACAAGTAACTATATGTTAGTTGAGTTCCTTTCTGACCAGCCGCCTGTTATTGCTAAGTAACGGATAGAAAAAACTGGAGCAGACAGATCGACCCAATCACAATGGAGTATTTGCAATAAGGGATATCTGCGGGTTGTAATAATATTACTATTTGCTCACACGCGTTCGGTTCACATCCGAAATTTCAATGGATTGGTGGAAATGTTTGCTGCTGATCGTCACTCGTCCCTAACTATTCTCACAATAATGGACACTACCCGCGCAAGGTGTGGCATAAGTCCCGATGATTGAAAAAACTAGAAATGTTGCCCTCACTGTTGTTTGTTCAGTATTTTTGCGTTTCTGTCCGGGCGCCATGAGGAAGAAGCTCTTCTACCTCAACAATAACTCCTATATGACTGTTATGTAGCTTTCCATTAGCCCTCTCCACGAACAAACCGTGCAGCAGCACCATGACTAAGCGTGAACGTCCGGGGTTTCCGCAAATCTAAACACTCGTTACTATAACAACGCGTTATCTATAAGCCGCACCGCACAGTAGGCTATAACTGGATTCAATAGATACGGACGCGGTGGGCACATGACTTCAAAAATATCTCATCACTCACGTGAGAGAAGACCAGACAAGTGAATAATGGGCTGAAATGGAGGCGAATCATCGTGAGTGGATTCATAGAACATCTCCCGCGAAAAGCCAATTAACGTCCAAACAGCGACTGCTTGCCCGTTTATGGTTTCTCTCAACACACCAGTTTCATCTCAATATTCTTCTCCCCAAAAACGCGTCTCCAACCAATAATACCGCAATCCGCATCTATCTATCTATCTATTTATTTAACTATCTATCTATCTATGTATCTAATTCTTCTATCTATCTATCTATCTATCTATCTAATCTTCTAACTGTCTTTTGTTGTTTGTTTGCATCGACCCTCTCTCGTGGCTCCCAATTGTTCACTCTCTGATCGGATGTTTGACAGGCAACCTTTGACGCTTGTTCATTGACTGTCGGCATCATTGACCACTGAAAGGTCAAAATTCCAAGTCTTGAAGGGCATACTGGAGCCACTTGTGAAAAATGACACATGCTAACTCCTTAGTTGCTAGTTCAGAACTGCTTTGAAAAGTCACCTGTCCTAGTTAGTACTCTATATGACTTTTTTCAATGGCTGCATAGTACTTCTTTCTCTTTGCCTGCTATCTCTCTTCCTGTCCTGGTTGTTTCTTCTTCTCCTTGGTGCTAAGACTTTCCTTCCAATTCGATTTGTGATATAAAAAGCTAGAGGTATAAAAGCTGCGCAGTACTGTGATCACTACAATCACTTGTAGGTATTTCCTTCAAATTATGCCATAATTCCTTTGGAAGTGATGTATTCCGCTTGTTCCTTGAACTTTCGTTTTTCGAAGAGTGATGATTGTTTGAAAACATGCCGAAATGATAACTGTAATGGGGGGGGGGTGGGTTGCCTCTTTGTCTATGTACCTAAATTGCGTAGTGGTAAACTTGTGTACCGTGAATAGGCTTTTTTTAGTTCCTTACTTATGACTGCGAGTAATGCCCACTGTTTTTTCGTATAATTATGTAGCAACTCTAATCATGATATTCACAAAGTTTTCTCCTTATTCTTCTTATTCCAGCTAGGAGAAGACGTTTACGCACATAAATGCGATACCCAAGAAGGACAGCGAGCAGAAAGGAAAACTTCCGGGATAAGGAGGATCTTTCGGGCATAGCAAAGAATGTCTTGGTGGAAACACGATCAAGTGCTAGGCTCTCGATGTTCATCAAACAACCTAAAATGGCTTTGTCTCGCGCTTGATAGCCACAATGCTTTTACGCACCATGGCACTAAGCTCTTCCACTCTAGTGGAGTTAAATCGATCCATTCCTCGTGGCGTCAACCCTGACTCTTACTCGACAATTTTAGCCACAATTGTCGCTTGCTACGATGATCGGTTGATTATTCTCACACGACAGAGTTGAGATACCACCTCGCTCAGTCGCTATTCACTGCAGTTAACGGTTTCTTGCTCGTTCTACGCCTATCAGTATTGCCGGCGTCCGACGCTAATGCCATCATCTTCAGCCAAGTCGTGATGTAGGGCGTTTCGGGAGACGTATCTACAAAGAACCTTTCGTTGTATGGAAAGTATAATAGTCTGCTCTGCGATGGTGGGAATTGTGCTAATCACGAGGCCGTCATTCTTTTCCGGTTTATCGACAAAGGTTTGACAGAGGAGATATCTGTCGTCCCACCATTAGTAGCTTTCGCTGCTGCTGTTAGTGGGGCGCTAACAGTCGTCCACGCGCGAGCGATGGAGCTGAGAAATATCACCGGTTTAGTCCTTGATGTTTATCAATGATTTTTTCTCCAGCGCATCTTGGCGGGTACCGGTGTAACGCGGCCATCACTGGAATAACCTTACAATGGTGTGTAAATCGTCGCGAATGTTTGGTCATAGATCGATTCGGCTTTTTTAAGCGAATAGTTTATTCAACTACGCACTACTTTTTGTAAACTCTGTTTACGTGCTTTAGTGGGGTAAAACTCAAAATACATTCTGGATTGCTTCTTGTCTCAATTGAAATGTTGTTTTCGTTAGGTTCGCGGCGAGGGTCTAGCGTGGCGGGTATTGTAATCGTCTCTGGGGTCGTGCGCTTTTCTTTCGATAAGGAAGATAAGACACTACCATAATGGGAGCAATTTCGCAATTAGATTCGACAGGAAATGATCATTCCCAAGATGTCGTTCTGAAGTTAGAGACGTGATGACGGAGACAAGTTTAAAACAGATGTGGTTGGCACAGTTATAGAACGTTGGCCTCCTGTCCGGGGAGGACAGGTGGGGTCATACCAAAGACAAAAGTGATTGGAGCAGAGGACAAAAATAGGGTAGGGATGTACAAAGTTGCCGTCTGCGTGTGATGACCCCCACCAACATTGAGTTACGCCAAAGAGGCCTGCCGAATTCCGTGTATCGGTAGGGATTCGCAGCGATAATAGGGGGCAAGTATCCAGGTATCGCATCCGTGCTGGGACTTGAAGGGATTCGATCTCTGCTCGGGAAGTATTCCACGAGTGTGTGAAAAAGGGATCGTAAATTCTCTCTACTTTTGCGGGTAATAGGAACAGTGATGGCTCAACAACCATAGATAGTCAAATTCGTGTCATTACATGTTCGTCAAGCTGGGGAGGGGGGGGGGGATGGTATAAATAGACTACCGACATCCCCCATCTCTGCGAAATAACGACAGTTGGTTGCTGCTACTAACTGACGCTCAACTACCCGTACTGCATATTTTGTTTGAATAAGTCGTGTAATGCTTGTTCAAGTCTTTTCCCATAACTAGTAGTGACACGGACGCACACTGTTGTCAGGTTGTACACGCTGGTGGTTATTACCAAGAAGCATGTGAACTATTTCCTGAATATTCTCCTGAAGGGACTGATTGCAAAATTTACACTATATTGCCGTACTGCCTGTTTTCTATATTTCGCCGCGAGTGGGAGGAAATTTCAATGGGATTCTTGCCGAGAAGAGGCTCAAACCCATACAGGGCGTGGTGGTAATTATCTGGGATTTCTTGTCAGTTGCAGATTCTTCACTGTACAAGGCGGTATAAGGCAGTTTCCCCAAAATATGAAGTTTGATGTGATTGTAGAAATCAATGTTGATACAAAATCCATATATACGAAATAACAGCCTTGCAACTCCCTAATATACGGTAGTTTTCCCAAGATTTCATCAACATGGAATATTATAGCCTCGTTGCTCCCTGTAGAGGGTACTAGTCGGTGTTCAATATCTTTGCCATGACTGCATGAACAGGTAATTATAGTATTTATTGTAGGATTTAGGAACTGAAGAATGAATTGGAGCCTCTCTCAAGTGAATATAGGCGCATGTTACCATAACGAAATGCGCAATTTAGTATATTCTCGAAATACTTGGAATATCCACTGTCTGCTCACGTAACGCTGGAACTTTCCACCAGAATGCTCAGTATGAGAGGCCATCATTCATGACCTGCGGTTTGAACTGGGTAGACGGTAATCTAACGACAAAAACTTTTCTCAACAATCGTCTGCAAATTGACCGATTTCACGTGCGACGTCGACCGCCGACGCCGTTTACCGTGTACGTGTTCTTTATTGGGGCTTCAAGTACGTAGCTCTCCACTCATTATGTTGAAGGTTGAATGATACAGCCCCTGATGGTATACACTGATAGGCTAATATGATTATCGCTGCGGCAGGTCAATAGGTTAAACACAGGTGACGTAACGATTGAAGAGTGAAAGTATTTCTGTGTCGTGCACTATTGAACCCGATACGCTATGGTTTCTTGGAGCTGATTTGTACAGAGGCAACTTTCCACAAATTCGGGTGCTAAACAAATCCATTTCATGGACGGCGATGCTGGGGTGGAGGACTGTTCCTCTATGTGAATGGTTGTAGCAATTAAAATATCCCCATAAATTACTTGGCTAAAATATCTTTCATCCCTATACTTATCATGGCTTCAATTCGCACATACTATAATATTCTAAAACAGTTCGCGCCCAATTGCGAACTGTTTGGTTAGTTCATTGCAGTGTCATCAATTCTTATACTGTTATAACAAACGAAGACAATAAGCATTGATAGTTTCAAAGTAGTTCACAAAAACCCAATTTATAATGTTCCATTCAGCCTTTATTTTTAGTCTCCTTTCAGCCACGAATAAGCTTACCCAACAGTGTTTTTTAGTAAGTGTATTGTATTGACCGATTTGAAAAAAAAAATCTGTTGAAACGATAGCATCAGATCAAAATTCGTTATTTCGTGGAATAGGCTCTATAATGAAACGAATTTGTTACGGCCGGCCGGCTTTTTTGAAAATTTGCGGACTGATCACCTTTTCTCAATAATAGAGATGATTTGAGTGCATGAAATTATGACTGAACTGAAGTTCGACGGCATTCATTTCAATATCATTAATGCTTATTTCTCGAATATTTCAAATGCTGAATGGAACTGGTAGAAAGTTGCATCGCTTGTACTCCGTGTTTCCTGGTAAGCCCACAAGGTGTCAGTTGTTGTATTTCAGGTCCACATTTCTAGTGTCGCGGGGATATAATAAACAGCCTTCTCTCAAAAGCTCATTAGGCCTCTATTTCGCCCTCCGAGTTAATCAGATGTCAGCGCGTCGCTAGTGTGTGTTCAATGTCAACAATTTTACATCACTTCGAGCTTCATTGCTACCCTTGTTATTTTTTGTAGCCTTACGTTGTAAATAGGATGTTAAGTGATGAATGCTTTTTATCGCTTTTTCTGTACAAAAGAAAATTCTTATAAGAACTATTTATATTTAATATTGCCTATATAGATATCTATAGCATTGCAAAATAATGTGGAATACAGCCAGATAGTTCTCTTCGCATGGTTTCGTATTACGGAATAATGTACTGAGTGGACGGTCAGACAGGCCGGGTAACCATTGCTTCCGGATCACGTACCCGAGGTCAGGAGAGCCCAACGTTGCTCAGACCGAAATTCGTGTCGCTTTCTCATTTGGTCTCGCGCGAAGGGCCCGATCACGGGTTTAGATGAACCCTCTTTCTTTTGTATCCGGTCAAGGTCACCAAAGGCCGAAAAAACGTAACCTCAACGCAATCCAAGTCAGCAAAGGTTACTGGAGGGTATGAAAGAACTGAAAAAGCTAGCCTTTTCGCAATCACTTGATAACGAAATGTGGACAGGGTTGGAAGCTGCACCATCTAGTCGACCCGCATCTGTATGAGCTTTGACCTCAATTTACCCTCGGATTACTTTTTGAACGTTTTTGTGTTGAATTTAGGCCATATCCGGATCACAAAGTTACCTTCTGATTCTAAATGCATTCATGGGTTGACCCTGTGCTGACCACTTTTGTAAGGAGATATTTGATGTCAGTCCTCAACTGAAAAATTAGTTGAGTCAGGATATTCTTAGAGTTGTCATGTTGCTTTTTGGAATCAGTGAGTAACACTACACCTGATGATGAGGTCAAAAGTCAAAGGTAAAGTATGAAAAAATGTGCAATGGGACATGGGGGCGAAGAAAAAGGGGTTAGTGTCAAAATAAGGTCTAAATTTGCTTATGTGATAGGGTTCTTTGTGCAGAACACCAACTTTCACTTCAGTCGGATTGTCGGTTCTCAATTAGTTACATGGGTCAAAGGTTGGTCTTTGTTTGTTTGTTTATTTGGAATACATGAAGCTTCAGTGTGAGGGAGCTCATCATTGATGTCACTTTCCATTGCAACTTTCGTGTCATCAAATGTTGTTGCAATTTCATTTATGGGAGGAAAACTGTCAATGGAGACCTATTTCCGCAACAACTTTCAATAGCAATCCCTGATATGGAGGATACAATCCTTGATATGGATGATACAATCCTTGATATGGATGATACAATCCCTGATATGGAGGATACAATCCTTGATATGGATGATACAATCCCTGATATGGAGGATACAATCCTTGATATGGATGATACAATCCTTGATATGGATGATACAATCCTTGATATGGATGATACAATCCTTGATATGGATGATACAATCCTTGATATGGATGATACAATCCTTGATATGGATGATACAATCCTTGATATGGATGATACAATCCTTGATATGGATGATACAATCCATGATATGGTGCACACTATGGACGAGAACATTTGTTGTTATTGTTTTTTTTAAAAAAAGTCCGTATAGTTAGCCAAGGCAAAAAAGGGTGACTTTGGGGGCAAAAAAAAACTGGTTGGAAGCTGGAGTTTTTCTCTTCGCAATAGCTGGAAAATGAAATGTCAATAAATGTTGGGGGAAGCCACTGGATCCTCTAGATGACCCACTCTGACATTTGAACTGATGACTCACCAGTTTTGTCTAATTGGCGTTTCCGTAGCCATATTCGGATCTCAAAGGTGTCTTCGTATTAGAAAAAATCTATATTGAGTGTTCCTCACCAAGATTGGAGTAGTTAATAGTATCACCAAGCCCTGCCATGGAGCTGGTCCCCCCCCCACTTCACCAAATGGTTGGAGAATTCATATCGGTTTGTGTCCCCCCCCCCCCCACTTTTCCGCACCGCAATATAAAAAATAATAGGCACATGCCGCCTATTTTGTATCCACTTGAACTGATTCAATTTTTGTCTAACCAAACAATAATCGCGGTGGAAATTGTCGCAGGTCCATAAGTCCGGGTGCGGACCCCAGGTGAAGATCTGGACCCGACGAGGGCAGACCGAAGTGGAAGGATTACTCATGTTTCATACCGAGTTCTAGAATGTTGTTAATTCGAATGGCCACAAGTGCATAAGTTTTCAAGTGTTTCGCGCGCAATGGCGTTTTTCTTCCAGGCGTTGAAGGCGAAATATGCGATGTTATGCTTCGAATCATTCCGTTCACTCGAGTAATTTCAGAAGCCTTGGGGCAGACTGCTTCCCCCCCCCCCCCCCATTTTTATGGATGGAAATTCGGGCGCGAGAATTCGTGGGCAATTGGGAAGGAAAAAAGCAAAGTGAATAAAATGCCTGAATTTTCTGCAGACTTTTCGATAAAATGCCTGGGAAACATGCATTTTTCTTCGCGCGCGCTCTCGAGTTCCAATGTCTGACTTGAAAAATTCTGGTACAAATTTCGGCTCCCAAATTGGAGTGGTCCCGTACTCCAATGGCCTTTCCCTTTCGATCCCACCAGAGACCGTTTGGTAGAACCCTGGATCCCACGCATACAAAGCCAGAATAGAAAAGGTAATAAAAAAAATACCATGTGTGATACTCTAGAGGGTATAAAATCTGAAATTTTCTCAGTGCGCTCCGCGCCAACCGGTTGTGGCGTTCCGCTTAGATGGTCATTTGATTCGATGTGTCCCCCCCCCCCCACTCTTCGAACGCTCCGACGCCCCTGACATGGGGTTCAACAGGTGGGGGACGGGGGGTCATTTCCCCCCACTTTCAAAAGTGGGGGGGGGGGATATCATATCGTTTGTCCCCCCCCCCCACTTTTCCAGACCGTAATAAAAAATATAGGCACATGCCCGATTTGTATCACTCTAAACTGATTCAATTTTTGTCTAACCAAACAATAATCGCGGTGGAAATTGTCGCAGGTCCACCTAATTCCAGGTGCGGACCCCAGGTGAAGATCTGGACCCGACTAGGGCCGAAGTGGAAGGATTACCCATGTTTCATACCGAGTTCTCGAATTTTAAAAATCGAATAGCCAAAAGTGCATATTTTTCAAGTGTTTCGCGTTCAATGGCGTTTTTCTTTCTTTCTTCCCCTCTGGCGTTGTCGGCTGATTATGCGATGGAATGCTTCGAATCTTTCCGTTCACTCGATTAAATTCAGCCGTGCACTCGATAATTTCAGACAGCCTGGGGGCAGCTGCCCACCCCCCCCTCATTTTTCTGAGATTAAAAAATTCGGGGGAAAAATTCGTGGGAAAATTGGGAAGAATAAAAGCAAAGTGAAAAAAAATGCCTGAATTTTTTCGCGTGCGCGACGGTAGTTTCCCAATGACTAACTGGTGAAAATGCGGTACAAATTTTCTGCCCCAAATTGGAGTGGTCCCGTCGCGCTATGGCTTTTCCCTCCGATCCCACCAGAGACCGTTTGGTAGACGCCGGATCCCACGCATCCAAAGCCAGAATAGAAAAGGTATAAAAAAAAACTACATGGTGATACTCGGTAAATCATCTTAGTATGCACAATGAAACTTTTTGTCTGTCTTTCACTCAATCACGCATGTAGATGGGTGCTATTGAGGGTGCTGATTGGCAAGTGCAGCCCCCTTTCCGGTCGATCTGGGTGTATGCAAATATGAATTTTCGTTGTCACACATAATCAAGTTCTCAAGGCATTTCACGTGGTGGTATGAGTCATTTTTATCAGCACCCCTGAATAAATAATGTACCCGGAGTTACGTTAGTGCGAGCAAGATTACAAAGTGTGGTCTATCGTCATGCTTTATTGACACCCCCTGAACATTACCAGGGAATTACCGGTCATACTGTTTCAACCGGTTCATAACGCGTAGCCTTGAAACAATAGTACAAAGTGTAGTCAAAGGTTTCCAAAGAAGTGTTATTCGCGTGCTCACGGTGCTTGCACCCGAAGATCAACTAGTCAAGACCATGTTAGGACTATAGAGACTGCACGTATCCGTGACTACGTAAAACCATGGCCCAATGCGAACTAATCCAAAAATTTCCTCTGTCTATTGTTGGTGGTTCATTTCACAACTCATCTGAGCATGAGAACCAGGCTTCGAGACACCCCGAAGCATAGCGCACGCTCCGCGGGTACCTTGGGGAATGGGTCAGGCCAGGCCTGGCCGTGGCCGGGGGAGACTGGGTGATCAAAAGCGGAGGGGGATGCGGTTAGGTGCATCCTGAATGCGATCTAGGAGTTGAGTGAGTGAGGCGTGGGAGAGTGAGTGAGCGAGAAAGTTCCCCAGTCTCGTTAATCTTGTTGTCGCGTTTTACCACCTTCGACCCCCTCAACGTACTCCTGCCGACCATCGAGCTCGATCTGAACTGATTGGAACACATATTAACTCAATCGAAGATTCCTTGAACACGTTTATTTGCGTATATATGACCTAAATGGACCCAGTGCCCATCTACGCATAGGAGCCAATTCGCGCACAGTCGTTTCAATGTATCATACCCATTAAATGGCAATTTTTATTCAACTTCTATTGTGTTATAGGCTAATAAGTACATGGGAAGTAGGCGCATTGTGTAGGGGGGGGGACCCCCCACCAGTGAGGGAGCATTCCTAACAATTCGGAGGTCAAAAATAATCATTTAATTAGGATACTCATGAGCACGGCCTTTCCATACTGCTTACGAATGTATTCTGGTCATTGATCGACATTAGTTGATATATACTGGTCACCCGACCGTGACGGCCACTAAAGGGAGAATTCGTCAATTTTATTTAAGATTTAAAATAGCAAAATACAGAGGGAAAATGTACGCAAATGGTCAAGTAGGGTGGTACAAGTTAATTATAAATCAATCGACTTCTCACATAATGTTGATTCAAGAAGGATTTCAGATTAAAGCCATCACGTCGCTGACATCCGATCCTAGAAACTGGCTAAAAAGCGGACACACTGATATGCGTACGTAACTGATGTATGCAACCATAGCAGTTAAATACTATCGTTCCGATAAGCGAGCAACATGCTACGACGAAGGTTAGTCACTGGTCAAAAGCGAAGTCTAAATCCCCTCATTTACGTCATTCGGCCATTTCTGTGTTAGTACTCACTCGTAATCGCGCCCATTTCGATGGCTAATAATTCCTCCCTGCATTAGTTCCGGAAACTGTTCTTTTATCGTGTTGTAAGGTTACCGGTAACGTCGATCGAGAAGACTAGTCCGCTTCTTAACAGGTGTCCGGGACCATCCAGGTAACTATACCAATGGTCGTGTCAAAGTCATGAAGCGTATACGGTACCCGGGGGTGGTAATAACTAGCACCTCTCAATCAGGAGTTTCCTTTACCTGCGACACGTAAACTCAACAATACATGGGCCCACACAACCTGTCTTGGTGTCTCATGTTTTTGTGTGTTTTTTTATATTTTAATGCTAAATGTATGATACCATGGGTGATATGGCGTGTAGCAGGCGTGGACGTGGAAACACGGCGGGCAAACGAGCCGCAAGTTTCCATTTTGCCAGAATGGGATGAGGTTGTAAAGTCTGCGAACCTAGGACCGAAAGAAACAATCAGTACGCCACCGAGACTGAAAAACTTGCTTATAATTTCGGAAGAAGAAATAAAAGAAAGAAAAGTGAAGAGATAACATAGCAATACGATTCTGCTAATTCTTCATTATTTTCTACTCTACAGTTCATTTATATTCAAACGCGGATCTCCGAGGCCAGCAAAAGGTTCACGACATATATAGCCTAGTACGCAAAGGGCTCTAGGGTAGCTTTCATAACATAACACAACATTACATAACATCACCCCGTCCACACAAGTTTCCGATTAGTTATCATTTCAGCTTCGCGATCAGTAACGAAATGTGGGAAAAACGTTACTGATATCGGCTCACCTCGATCCGTCCCGTGTTCATAGAGGAACGTGATCCTGGGCGGGCGATCCAATCCGGAATCGGCACCCCCCCCATTCCGGAGGGGGACAAGAAATGAACCGTTCGCAGTGAACCGTTGTTCTGTTCACAGTTAATTAAAAAAGTCATCTCGGGCGGGTGATTGATCCCAAACTCGAGATGAAGAGAGACCTTTTATCCATTCGGGAAAACTTCCGCCCGGACGTCTCCTGGAACGTCGTTAATCACATCGGTGAATCCCCGCAGTAACGGGGGGTTTGTACTGGTCTCTCATGGCGATAAAGTGTGCATGTCAATCTTCCATCGTAGGCAAGGTGCGGCGATTATGGGAAGGGGGGACGAGGGGACGGGGTCCACCTCCATATTTGAGCCGGATTACTATTTCGCTGACACTGTATCGACATAGCCATCAAGCAAACGTTTTTAAACAAATTGCATAATCACCTAAATGATCAAGTTGTTGAGTGAAAATTCTGTTGGCTTCAAATCCGATTTTTTTGCGCGATACGCGCGGGGGTTATCTTATGTGCCGGTAGTGTTCAGACATTATGAGTGCCTGTGCAGACATATGATGTTCCCTAACAAATAAATGCATGCATTTACTCCAGGTTTTCCTTAATTATCAATGAAGAAGGGTTCTCCTTCATCCATTGCGTGTGATAAGATGGCGGGATTTGTGAGTTCTTATTTCTTCATGGCGTGCCGACCATCGTTGAGACGGTGCACGGTCACTACATCACTATAAGGGCACGCGGTGGGGAATCAGATAAGGCGGACAGGGAACGCCACAAAAAGTGCGTTGTCCAAAGAAATGATTTCAAATTCAAGTGGGCTTGAAGGGCTGTTCCCACTTGTTCGATTACGATACGAACGATACGATAAATTTATCGGACGTCGAGTTAAAAAGTGTTATTTCAACAGGAGTGGTCACACCTGTGCCGATACGGTACGCTACGAGTTATAATCAGTACGATGAAGTTATTCGGATGCGAGTAAATTGCGCAATGCAGTGAGACACTTTCGCAATTCTGCGAAGAGTATGAAACGCCTAACAGGTATCGGGGGAAGTTTGACGTGAATAGTGGGTTTTAATGATAATTTCAGGGGTTTTGATGAATGTTTTGGGTCGTATGACGTATCCGGGGAAGACATAGGCCTCTGAATGAGCTTCTCCGCCCATTTGCCGTCATGCACGGACCTACGAAACTATTATTCCAGTTCGAATCCATGATGGCCTCCCATATCGATAGTAAGCGTGTCCAGTAAGGTGAGGGGAGGGTCATGTTGCGCTGGCGGCCCAAGAAGTATCATGTGACATGCAAAGGCAGACGATATGCGGTTGTAGTGAGTGGTCGGCGGAGGGGGTGTTGGTGGGCGTTGAGAGGACGCAGGTAGGAATGGGTTTTTCCAAGAGTTTGTCTCGATCCACAACCTGACCCGTATTGAGGGAAACTTCACCCTGACCCTCCTATGAAGAAAGAGGCGGGGAATAGCAACGGAAGATAGAAGCAACGGAAATAAAGCTATTAGGGGGGAGGTGGAGGTGAAAAAGTCGATTTAACGCCAAGTTAATTAGCGTGTAGTTCAGTGAGGAAAGTAGTAAGTACACAGGTGGAGCCCGTAGGCATCATTTTCACATGTTGTTTCGAGCAGAGTAACCAAGACTAAATTTTCAGCTCAATGGGCTGATGGACTCAAGTGACTCAAGCTTTCTTGGCTTAACTCAACGTCGCCGTATATTGGCTAACGATTGCTAATTCGACTAGGTGTTCTAACGAAAGGGTGGTAGGCGGGATGGTGAAGTCAGCTGGCTGATTCGTGATCGCCAATTGCGCTTCTCCACGCCTCTTACAAGTACTGAGGAAAGACACAAGATTAGAATTGCTTTGAAATTAAAATCTTGTACTCAAAAAACACCGCCTGAAGCGACAAAAGGGGAAAAGGAGGAAAATTGTGCTTCTCTTCAACTAAAATCTCACTACTTTCTCCGTTACGTAAGCGGCCGAGACGTCCGATAAAATTATCGCTCGACATTTTTATCGACAGCAAGGTGAACACTCCATCGATAAATTTATAGTATCGTATGTATCATATGTATGAACAAGTGTGAACACAGCGCTTAAGTTAAAATTATTGCCTGAATTTTACGATGGAATAATGGCGCAAGGTGACGAAAAAAGGGACCAATTCCCTTCGTACCCAAAAGTGAACAAATGTGTGTTTCGCGAGTCCTAGTGGTGGAATTTTGTCCCTTGCTTTCCCGTCACCTTCTCCCCGCACACTCTATGGACATTTCCGCCCTCATATAGGCCACGCCTAACTCATTTTGTGTGGTGGAATCATACAACAACACTCTCATGTGTGGACCTGAAACTACAATCAATCCTCTTTTTGATAACTAAAAAGACAGTTCACTTCCTGTCGTTTCTTCTTCGTACCATCGGCCACGCTCCAGATTTGGAACTGCAGTAGCCTAGGTTATTAGACTGTTTGGATTTTCAACGCATGTTTTCCCGAAATAACTGCTACTCGGAAGTAATTCCCTGCTCTTGTTTTCGGGCATGAGTCATATCATGATGGGACAGTAGAGCTAAAGCTAACTAAATGGCCCAACTTTTCGGGTGGATTCTGTTTTTCCTCATTGGCACAAATGGTTGGAATATTCTGTGGCCAAAAGTTAAATCGGCGTCAGCGATACACCGAGGTCTGACCAAAATTTATCATTTTCCATTCACGATTACAGAATTTGTGAGCACAAAATGCCCAAGATCGAAGCTTGGCTACTGCAAGCCTTAAACGCACGGGAGAGGTCATTTCCTGCCATCTGGGGGGGGGGGGGCTAAAATTTACTTTTGCGTTCCGTGCTACTATGGTGGGCGCTCCGCTTAGATATTGGTTGCTCGCGCCCCCTGAAAAATGTCTGTGCCCCCCGTATGAAAGTCGATGACGCGATTGGCTATTTTGAAATTTTAATTAGAGTATTAAGCAATCAGTTCATGGGGGGCGAAACTTGTTGAAAGTGAAAAGTTGAAAGTGAAAGGGTTATGCGCGGTGCACATAACTAATCCAATAAATAGCCATCGAATATTCGGGCCAAGGGAACAGCCACAACACATCGTGCAAAGACTGATTTCAAAATTCAGGGTGAGGATAGTTATATCCAATATTGCCTGACTTTTACGATGGTAATGTCCAAAAATGGAGAGTCAGGAGGGGGGGAGTAATCGTGAGCTCTTCCGCGCGGTTGCGGTTTTGCTGCTGTGTTATACTCACTTGGTCACCTGTCTGGTCCCTGATGGGAAGTGTCCCTCCCAAGCGCCTTTGGTCCGCAAATAGGATAAAATGGAGCTTAACTCTTGAGTAAAAAACGCAGGCATATCTAAGTGAAAGGTCAAAGAGGGTTCAAGTGCAATGTCGTTGGTTACATTGGATTCTGCAAATAAATCTCGCGTTCGCGCGAACGTACTGGTTGTGGCCATTTCCATTGCCCCTTCATGACCGTCACTGTAACCTCACTTGCATGGTATTTTAGAATGTCACAAACAGAACGTACCCACGCAACACCTTGAAATCGATCCCTAAGGGGCGATTGGATTTGGAGACCTTTTCGGAAATACATTTTATTTAATTCCTTTTAAGGAATGCTGCTTACCGCACGTGCACCGGAAGTTCTTTTTCCCTGCAATGTTAGGGGGTCCTGTCAAACATAAAAAAAATTTTCTTATACGCTACGTGCCAACCAGTGGCGGCGCTCCGCTTAGATGATACTCATCTTGTCCGTCCCCCCCCCCCCCAGCCGTCCCCCCCCCCCCTTCCCAATCCCAACACAAATCGCTGCCCTTGATCGTAGGCGTACTCTACTGCAAGATAAGATTCAAAAAAAAGCATTACTGGGCACTGGGATTCCGTAGGTGCGGATGTAGTGTCGGGACTATATGCAGGTGAGAAACCTGTTTTGAGAGGGAGATGATTTGTTCGGAAGGGCTTAAACTTTGATGGGGATGAAAGCCACATACTAGCAACACATGAATAAGGACGTTAACTAATTGGCTTTATGAGGAAGATATTCCAAGAATTCAGTTTGCCATGATGCGGCATCACTACCCGCTTGGGTACGCGTGGTACGTTGCTCTCTCAGTGTTCGTTCCATTTTAATTTTGATGATTTTTTTGTTGCTGCACTGAACTGGCTCGATTTTGCAAACATTGCAGCTCATTTCGACACATATCATGTTTGTACTGTACTCGTAATGAGTCTGCCATTATGGTGTCTAGCCGCATAACGACCCGAGTAGTTGGCACAATTGGTAGAAGGTCGGCCTTCCACCAGTATCGAACCCCGGTTCTTTTCCGGGTTCGGTTTTTCCCGGGTCGGGTCACCGAAACCTTGAAAACTGAACCTGTTGTCTTCTCGCTGGGCGCTCAGCGCAAGGGATTGGAGACAGGAACAAACGAGGGGTAGGCAATTTGCAAGTTGCGTCTGCATGGGATTTACCCCCCCCCCCCCCCACACACACACACACAGTTCATAAAGGTACCGCCAAAGAGGCATTGCTTTATTCCATGTACCTGGTGGAGGATCCGCAGCTGACAATAAGTGCCTAGGTCTGCACTCTTACTGGCCTTGAATAAGATCGATATATGTCGGCAAGTTTACCATAAAAAAAACAGAAGAAAAAAAGACAAAATACGACATACGCATATATGGGCTGTATGGAATCCTAGCCTGAATGAGCAGGTAAACTAAATACTGAACAAAACAATTATAATGCACAGGGACGCGCTCTTATTACTATTACGTAGGGCAAGCGGAACCATTCGTGTGTCGTTTCTGTAACATTGTCCTTAACTTCGAATCGCATGAATATCAACGTTACAGGAAATTACATAAAACAGAAACTTCCCGTATGCTGAGACTGATATTTCCAAAAATCTCAGACAGCTTCATTGTTCCTGTTGAAGGGATATGAATTCATAGGCCTGATATGAGGACCAACCACTCGATAGGCTGCACATGTATGATCATTGTAACCAATCAGGTCATACACGAACCTAACCACTGGGTGAAGTGAACGGGGCAAAGAAAAACACATATATTAACTAGTGCAAGCAAACATCCAGGGCTCGGAATCCTGTGAACAGTCACATTGAATTATTACGCCGTACTCTCACGTTTCCGCTCTTCCAGGTTCGGAGAAAGTGGTTGGGACTGGAGTTCACTGATTGCATTTTCAGATGAAGACGTAAAACGGCGGTCCCGGGAGAAGGTTAGAATTCGTTACACCCCTGCCTCGATATTATCGGAGCACTAATCAAGAAGAGAATGCAAGCAATCGCCGGTGCTCGTCCACAGTCGAATCAGCCAGAGCTCCTTGATGAGCTTTACTTGGCTTCCTGAACCCATAGAGTTCCAATCAAATTAAAAGTGTACCCATAGTTAGGAGAATAGTGTTAGGGGTGAGTTAGTAAGGTTGTGTTCTCCTATTAGGGTCCGTGGTTAGCAACTGGGATAAGGTTAGTTAGTTAGTTAGTTAGTTAGTAGTTAGTTAGTTCGTTAGTTAGTAGTTAGTTAGTTAGTTAGTTAGTTAGTTAGTTAGTTAGTAGTTAGTTAGTTAGTAGTTAGTTAGTTAGTCACAGTAACATGTGCGATGTGAGTCGGGGGCTATGTCCACCCTCCTCAAGCAGTTGACATGAGTCGGGAAATTAAGCTAGTCGAATGATTCATTCAATAGGAACCAGGTTGGAAACAAACCCAAACAATGGCAAAATGATTGGATGGAGTTGAACTAAAGTAACAGGATGAGGGATCTTGCCACAATTTGAAAGGCTGAAACAAGTGTCGAAATGCATGACGATGACGTTTGCATTGAGTCACGATGAGAAAGTGAGTGAAAAATATTAACATACGGTGACCGACAACGATATGTAATCCCTCCCCCCCCCCCCCCCCCATATGATTTTATTTAAACCGATTTCGAATGGTAAAAAAATGTTAGCATTTAGCAGTGATGCTAATGTCGCCCGCGGCTTCCGTAAAACAATATACGAAGGAAGCTCAAAACACCATATAAAGCACGATAAGACAATATAAACCCGTTGAGGAAGTAGTTGGCTGGAAGGTAATAAAAGGCGCAACGACAAGGCGCGTGAATTAGCTGGCAAATGACGTACGAGTATTCACTATTTCCACTATAAAAATAAAAGGGGTGATGAACAATCATACTATTTTTCAGCACTTCGATATCAACAACCCTCTTTACCTTGGTTGTGCCGATGTGAAGTTGGCTCTGTTTGCCAGATCGTTTGTTTTTGTCGTGACGAAATGTAAACGGCACCGTCAACTATTCGCCGAGTTTAACGAGACCTCAATGCCTCTTTAAACTGTTACGGTCTGCGCATATGCCCTGCAATATATTTTTCTTCTTTTCAAGGCCAATGTTGTCTTGTAGTTATATGTCTCAGCCGGTAATTACGACTGGTCTATGCTGTGTACCCCAATCACACTATAGAAGAGTACCTTCATATATACCTTCATGATGGTCTTTACTCATTATCAGCAAGCACCAATTTATGTCCGAACGAATCGACACGAAGAGACAATCGGACAGTGAATTTCTGGAAGAATCTGTGAGAACTGACATTATGCTGGGGAGGTAACAAGACTAAACTTTTTTATTTTCCATCATTTTTTCATTCTTTATTGGTATAGAGTTGTATGACAATTCTGTTGAATGGTATAAGTGCAGCACCAATTATAAGGCTAAGGGAAGATAAATGTTCCATCCAAGCCCCAGCCATGCTGTACTCTAGCTCCTATGCGAAGCGGAGGTCAGTGTGGAGCCGTGTTGCTAAGTCCCGATAGCGGCCCTCACTGATAGTGACACATGTGATTTGGGCAACATGATTCGCATCTTGTCAGGATATTAGAATATGCTCCATTTGACAGCCCTCTCTAATTCGAGCTTAACATTGATTAGCTCTCGTTCCCTTCGTGATGTTATACTTCACGCCTAGATGGTGTTTTTGCCAGACACAATCGTCGATCGATTCGTAAAATTTTTTTATTAATTTGTTGTTTCTGTGCCTCCGCAATGGATCGGCTACCCATGAAGAAGACTGTTGTGTTATTTGCAAAATAGAGACAATTTCCGCTTTGTTAGAGACATGGTCAATATCGTTTATAATAGGAAAAGATCCTTGTGGAACGCTACAATATAATTTGCATCCGGAAGATGTAGCCTCTTTGCAGTTGTAAGAGGTTAACGATATTATCTGTTTGAAATGGAAATCTGAAACCTGAAAAATCAGCTCATCACATTATCGTGCAATGGGGTCAATAGGGGTAATTAGTTTTAGAACTATCCGAAGCACAGGCTATCTATCTTTCTGTGACATTCTGGTATGATTACGGTAGCCCAGATGTAGCTCCGTAATTATAGCCCCACTTCAGGGATATTATGGTTTTGGCAGCGTCGTCTCTGCGGCCGCCGCCGCCGCCACCGCCGCCGCCACCGCCGCCGGAAGATTTTCGTGCGAACGCAATAACTCCCTAACGCGATGTCTAATCGACACGAAACTTTTACCACACGTGTACGCCCTTACAAAATCTCGGTGAGTTCGAAAGTGGAGTCGCTGTACCACTCTGGCGGCGGCCATCTTGGATTTCAACGGAACTGAATTGACAGTGTTTGTACGATAACTCCTTAGCGCCTTGTCAGATCTAAATGTAACGTTGCACACATGTTCGTCCGATGAAAATATTGAGTGGGTAAAAAAATGGGCGTCGCCCGACTGCTCTGACGGCAGCCATTTTGTATTTTCGAAAACTGAGTTTTAAGCTTATTCGCGCGTTTTGAAGCATGGCTATCATTTTGAGACCAGTTTTGCACGTTTCGGAACAAAACGATTTTGAGACCATAACTTCGCCCCATAGGCCATTCCAAAGTTTTCACAGGACTGACTACTGCAGATTGCATATTTGAGCATAGTGTGTGCATTATGGAACCAACCTCCCACTTCCCTAGGTCATAAATCGCCTTCCGATAAAAACAAAAACAAAAAAAAAAAAAACAAGGAGAACAATGTCTCCCTTCGATTGATCGAACGTGGGGATCTACACGTTGGCGGTCTACCCGCCAGGCGATGTCTAGTTCTGATATGATTATGATAGCCCGGATGTAGCTCCTATACAACGAAGGTGTTGGTTCGTAATGGAGAAATATAGCCTACAGTGATGTGCACTGCATAATATTTACACTCTGTCGTTCACTGTAGTGGACATAATGCGTGCATCGTATGCGTCGTATGCATCGTGCAAATGCTACATCACTGATCAAATGTGTATTGTGAAAGGAAGTCTAGGTACCCGAAAGTTTATCCAAACCAAGGGCGGCGATTTGTGTCGGCGATTGGGGGACGGGGGGACGGATAAGTTCAATACTATCTGAGCAGAGCGCCACCACAGGGTTGGCGCGTATCGTACAAGAATTTTTTTCGTTTGACAGACCCATAGATTGCAGGAAACGGCACTCCCCGTGCCTTATGGGACAGTAAAGCGCATCCCTAAAATATAAGATATATATTTTTTATTTTAAGAAAACTTATCGCCCTAGGGATCAATTTCAAGGTGTTGCGTTGGGTGCTGTGACATTCTAAAATACCACGCAAGTAAGGTTACAGTCATGAAAGAAGCAATGGAAAGGGCAATGGCAACAACCAGTACGTTCGCGCGAAGCGCGAAATTTGGCGGAATCCAATTTGACCAACGACATTCACTGATTGCACTCTTTGAACTCTCAATTAGATAGGCCTGAGTTTTTTTACTCAAAGATTACGGTCCCCATTTTTATCCTATTTGCGGACCACAAGCGCATGGACAGACACTTCAGGGATCAGACAGGGACCAGATAGGTGGCCAAATTGGTATAACACACAAGTGAAAACGCAACTGCGCGCGAAGCGATCGCGAACATTTCACTTTTGGACATCCCATCGGAAAGTCAGGCAATCTTTAGATATAAACTTATCCTCACCTGATTTTGAATCATGTCTTCGCACGACATTGTGGCGTTCCCTGGCCGAATATGTGATGACTATTCTATTGGCTTAATATGTGCACCGTGCATGCACCCAACTTTCAACAAGAGGTCGCCCCATGAATTGATTGCTGAATACTCTATTTCACATTTGCAAATAGCAGTGGCGTCACCAGACTTTTCATACTGGGGGGCACTGGGGGGCACAGACTTTTTCGGGGACACAAAAAACACTATCTAAGCGGGGCGCCACAGGTTGGTGCGGAGCGCACAATATTTTTGGGTTACGCAAGCCTCCCCCCCCCCCCCACCATCCCCAGATGCCGGAAAATAACCTCTCCCGGGCGTTCTAGGCTGCTTGTACCAAGCTCCAAATCTGGGCATTTTGTGATCACAAATTCCGTGTACGTCTGGTGGAAATTTTGAACATTTTGTCAGACCTCGGTCTTATCGCTGCACCGACCCCCCCAAACTTTATTGCCAGGATATTCAAACCTGTTGTGTTCCATACAGGAAAAACAGGGTCTCACCCAGAAGTTTGAGACATTTCGCTAGCTCCAGCTCTACTGTCCCAAGCATGATATGACGTCATTCCGAAAGGGCAGGGAACTTCTGAGTAGCAGTTATCTCGAGAAAACATGCGTTGAAATTCCAAGCAGTCTGATAGCTTGTAGGCTACTGCAGTTCCCAAAATCGCGC
Source organism: Sclerodactyla briareus (assembly GCA_026419785.1). Taxonomy (NCBI): domain Eukaryota; kingdom Metazoa; phylum Echinodermata; class Holothuroidea; order Dendrochirotida; family Sclerodactylidae; genus Sclerodactyla; species Sclerodactyla briareus. Next base: position 38,130 of record JAODTK010005734.1, on the reverse strand, counting down.
GTGGTCGAGGGAGGTGGAAACGGACCGGAAGCTAAATGGTTTAGTAATATAAAAAAAGAAGAGGTTGATTGTAGTTTCAAGGTCAATGAGAATGTTGTTATATGATTCCACCACACAAAAATGTATAAGTTAGGGGCCAATGAGGGGGACATTCCATTGAGGTGCGGAGATGACGGGAGAGCGACGGAACGGAATCCACCACTAGTACACGCACGAACAAATTTTGTTTACTTTTCAGTGCAATCGAGGCGAATTCGTCACTTTTTTGTCACTTTGGGGCATTCCATCGAAATTCAAGGCAGTATTTGGACTTTTCTCCACTTGAAATTTGAATCATTTCTTTTGACAACGCAATTGTTGTGGCGTTCCCTGGCCGCATTTTCGATGCCCCACCGTGTGCCCTCATATTGATAGTATTACGTCAACCCAACTTTCAACAAGTGGTCGCACCCATGAATAAAATTGAAAAAATCACAGATCCCGCCATGTGTGTGGTAGACCTACCCCCGTCGCCTCAACCCCCTTGCACCTCAAAAAATAGCGATTTGTATGTTCGTTTGTTTATTTAACTAACTGGTCCTCTAGCAGGGAATGACAGCGTCCAGTGAAGGAGCAACACGCAAAGCTGGTATAGCCAGTCTTATGCAAACGATATAGACTGAAGGAGAACCCTTCTTTCTCTTGCTAATTAAGAAACAACCCCGAGTAAATTTCGGGCATTTTTTGTTAAGGAACATCATATGTCTGCACAAGGCATATCATATATCTGAACGGTACATATGATACCCTCGCGCGTAGCGGAAATGAAGCAGCAGAAGTCACTCAACTTGATCATTTAGGTCATCATGCATTTGTTTAAACACGGTTGGTTGCTGTGGGAGATGTCGGATACAGTGTCAGCGAAATAGTAGTCAGCGCAAATAATGGGGGGGGGGGGGAATGCATTGCGTCCCCTTCAACCAAAATATTGGGGGGCCGCCCACCCCCATGATCGCGCCCTTGATCCAAACAGAAAACATAGCTTGACTTTTTGTGGCTCAAGACGAACACCGGGAATTCGAATCGCGTCTCCTCAATCTAGCTCCAGATAAGCAGAGATCGGTTCCAATTATGATCCCAGGCTCTAGAGGCCTACCAGGAATGTAGGGATCGGCATTGTCAGACTGAAACAGTATTGGTGGATGGATGATTCGAATCCAAGTCAAATAAAGTGTTAGTGCTCCTACCGCTGCAGCTCGCTAGTTCAGCTCGTGTAGAGTACACCACAAAGAACCACACCCTGGTAGGGCAAGACATAATTAGGGAACTTGTACCTTATCAATACAAGCAGCCAAACTCCGGATTGCTACATATTTCTTCTTGGTGAATTCTGGCTCTCTGGAAAAGTTAAATCCGAATTGCTGTAGGTCTAATTCGTTTGAGCTATTCAAGAGACGGCTATGGATTTAATTGGAACAGTTCCAAGGAACCCTCACCGCTGACCAGTTGCAATCTGTCATTATTTCAACCGTAATTTATTGCTAGCTGAAAGGAATGTTATCAAAATTGATATGTTAAAAAGATTACGCATTGCTTTCATGATGTTGCTAACTTGAAAAATAATTGTCATAAATCCGATTGAATCATTATACATTTCCTACAAATATTACACAAGACCACGTATGACCACAGGAGTATCGGTTTCTTATTAATACGGCGATTGTGACCAGAAGTGAATGTTTTCCCATGATCATATTATAATAGTTTTATTCATGTTAAAAATGGAATGGGTGAAGTAGGCTGCCACCAAACAAAATCATGACTAGGCCATAATTTATACCTGTCTCTCGTGAGTTATAACCTCCTCTGGACAACCTTCAATCCTCAAGTGTCACTAGTACTAACGAGTTTTGAATATCTGCAGTTACTGACCCACTAACTTACTACTATTCTCTTTCTCCAGGGGGGTCACACCGTCTGTCTTTTCGCACGCGACCACTAACTATAATCTACTATTCCTGATCTCGATTCTTTCTATCCATCTGTACTATGTGCACGTGTGCCCAGACAGACTGACCTTTAGATTCACATTGCATTGCAGAACCAGCGAATCATCGTAGGACTCGGTCATACCAAATACTTAAAAAATGGTGCATGTTACCTTCCGCTGGGCGCTCTGCATGCGCATGAGGGATTGGAACAGGGGCAAAGGTTGGGGTATGTAATATACAAGCTGCTGTGTACGTATGATAACACCGCACCCCCCCCCCCCCCCCCCCCTCACTTCAAAATACCGCCAACGAGGCATTGCCTCATTCTGTCTACTTGACGGTGAAGGACTCACAGTTGACAAAAATTAAAGTTCCCATGTCTGCACCCTTGCCGGGCCTTGAAAAGTTTCCACGTCCCCAGTACTCTATAAAAGTTACGGATAACAGTAACTGCCAACTCCCTTTGACGAATGAAGAAAGCAAACGTGCAGACTTTGCCAATCGACCTAGTTGTAACTTACGACTTACACGTTTGTGTTCCCGGTATAATACTGGAAACCATTCGACAAACCACGGCACCGGTATTGAAAATGAAGGCAAATTCTTCCATAAACTCACCTACCAGAACCGAATTATCTGCCCACAGGAGCTTCAATAAGGCACAGTGCATGCTCAGCCATGCATGCTGGCATATGTCTTGCAATTTTCTTTCATTATGGAATCCTCTCCATGAATATCAATGACTGTGGGGTCTCATCTGGTGTCAGGGTTTCAGACAAATATTCTGGGGAATTTGTGGATTCTCCAGTGGGCGCTATCGAGGCGCCCAATCGAAAGGCTTAAGGGCCGGTCACACTATAACGATTTCGATCGTTCTGCTTACACGATCTTTTTAGATTTCAGGCTGAACCAGGCAGGAGAGGGTCTGTGTGGTAACAATTGCCATGAATACTAGTACATTATCACAATACCTTCTCAAGATCGAAAGTGTTCGAAAAAACCCTCATTCCTAAATGACGTCATATCGAAAAATGGTAAGAGTCGTACGATAAATCGTTGAGCTCAACGATATATAGGAAATATGTGATTATCAAAACGCCGGAAGGGCTTTTCCACATTGGAATGGTTTGGCAAATAGCGAATCAAGTCCTCCATCCCTTGGCACGGGTGTTTTTCCAGCCGTCATATTAATGGCCCGTATTCATCGGCCTGAACCAATAATATCGGATCGTTGCACGACACGATATCGTTATAGTGTGACCGGCCCTTTATCCTCTGGGTGCCTTTGTGTCACGGATTAGGCAATGAATCTTTCAGTTCTTTTATTCCTAGTACTACTCAATTCGCCGCATCCTTGACTACCGGCTGGCGGAACCGTGTGTTCAATGCAGAGTTCATAGAGCAGTGAAGATAAAAAGCGGTTAGTTGCCTGATTCGAGACCGCCAATTGCGTTTTCTTCTTCGGGCGCGTGTCCCGGTTGACGATCTTGTCCACCGTGTATTGGCTGTCACCGAGTCCGGGTGCCTGTTGCTCTTCTGCGGCACAGCCACGTAGCTCATAGTTTGCGCAGTTTTGCGGGTACTTAATAAGAGAGTTGGGGTATGGGTCATTCCAGACGCTGGTCGAACTCCGGGAGTGAGTCGAGTGATTGGAAGCGACGGGCAGTGGCAGCTGCGGTACCTTCCGTGCATGTGTGAGATCCGACTTTTCGGACTCAAGTAAAATCTTTCGTGAAATTTTTGTTGGCCGGATTATACGGCCTTCCATAAATCCCCATACGCCAGATCTATATGTCGCAGATAAAACTAAAGTAAGCCATGTATAAATAATGAAAGTTTAATTTTAGTTTAGAGGAAGGAAAGAGTCAAGTCCCCACGAACACTCCTGAAACCACAACAACCTAAGAAGAGAAAACAAAATTCTGCCACAATTCCCGAAGTCAACGCTGTCCTTGAGGGCTTTAACACTCTTAGACAAAATAACATCTGCAGAGGTGGCTAGCCTATTCCACTCAATGATCACTTTTTGCGAAGAAGAATACTTTGCATGTTTAATCTGCAACTTTTTACCACGAAGCTTGACACAATGGCACCGATTAGTGGTAAAACAGTACAAATTCAAAGAAGTAGTAGAAAGAGAGGCCACGAAAGTTAAGGCGTTTCGCAAACAGTGAATTATTCTCGTGGTTACTTCTAAAATTTCTCTATTAGCAGCGAGTCTTCCGCGAAATAAGGATTCACACTTGCACGGAATATTCCAGGTTAGGTTTTAGCAACTGCTTAAACAGCCTGACAACAATGTCTTTGGTCAGGAGATTCGAAATTACGTTCACGGACCGCGGGGAGAATCTAATTACTTTTCTAGCAACTTCCCCACACTGCATACTAAGCAACCGAGGACCTTTTTTAATTCATCTCATGATATTATTGGCCATCCAAATAAAGGACGAGGCGAGAGGCATTTTTCCCATTTAACGGCGCTGAAAACAACCAAAAACATATGGAGATTCGGTCTGAGTCCCTTCGAACAATTGCAACATCATCATTCGAAGTTACTTCAATCCCGATACTTAATCTCGTCCACAATTTTATGTTAACTCTGGATTGCGCAGAATCATCGAAATCATTAGTATAGGCAAAAAACGAATCAAGTGACTAAGAACTGACCCTTGGGGTACACGACTAGGACCCCCTCCAAGTTAGAAAAACGCCCGTTAATAACCACTATCCGCGCCCTGTTGCGAAGCAGTCTTGAATCCACTTCAGGGCATTGCCGGCGATGTTCCAACCTTCCATTTTTATATAGAGACTTTTATGAGAATAATATTTAGCCTAGAAAGTTATTATCTGGTCACAGAAACCACAAGACAAGGACACGTTACACCCATTCCGCGAGTTTTACACTGGTTACCAATTCAATTCAGTATCGTTCTCAGTTCAAAATTCTTATTCTAAGCTAATCATGACATAGCCCCTGATTCCCTGATTGTACTGAGTGTCGCCCCCTTCATAACCTCAGATCTGCCAGCACATTTAAGCTCAAAGGTTCTTCATTTTTTAATCGATTGAATTCTATGGGTTCAGGAAGCCAATTGAGGCTCATCAAAGAACACTGGCCTTATTGGTCGTAGAAGAGCACTGGCGATAACTCGCCTCCCCTTCTCGACTAGTACTCAGATGATATCGAGGCAGGGTGCAGTCAATTCCAACATGCTCTCGGGACAGCCATTCACGTCTCCATCCAAGAGGACGATCATTGAACCCGAGGGACCCGACCAATTTGTCGGACCCTGGAGGAGCCGGAGACCAACATGACTGGTCACAGCCACCAGACGAGGATTAGTTACTGTATCAAATCGAAGTAACCTCACTGCATTATTTAGTCATGAAGTCCACGACCTCGCCCATCGCAACTGTATGTACAGCCACCTAAGAAACAGTGCAAGTCGGAACGTCTTGGTAGCTGCGGACAGCAAAATTCCCGTGGCGAATACACTGCATGTTTTTGCCATTTTACATTATTGTGTTGTGCCATTTAATGCCTTACTGACATTGTCATAAACATGGAATGGTTTGGAACATTCGACCACAGTGGCTATATTCTATCAGTGGCCCATTACTAAGCCTGTGGCAGTGAACAGTGGTAACACACTCCCCAGAAATGAATATCTGACATTGTTGACACTCATAGTTATAGTTGAACCACTCCACGAGTTACCATTAAACAGCATTTAGGTGGGGGGGGGGGCGCAAGCCCCCATTTCTAGGTCACCACTGAGAAATTGGACCGAGATGTAAGGTAAACAAATCCTGTGAGCGGGGACTAATGTAAACTAGGCGAATGTGAGGAAAGACAAATCATCTCCCCCTGGACAATAGGTTTTATTGTCAACTATTCTGCAGAACTGGACCTTCTGACAGAAGTTAAACACTGCTCAGCAGAGGATGGAGTAATGTAAACAAACTTGTTTCTTGGCAGTAGGAGAGCTCAAAATAAGTTGGAAATTGGGTTAATAATTGGATTTAATTAAAATCTAATGACACTATGCGAACATAAATGTAGCTAAGGCTAGCCAGTAGCAAGCTTCATCCACCCACCAAGTTTCAACCTGATCGCAGGTATGGTTTAGACGTTATGACATTGAACGTGACGAACAGAAGGGACAAACTAACGAACGAACGAACAAAGAGAGACGGAGAGACTGATGACTTGTAGAGCTGCTCTCCCGCAGCTAAAAACGTCCAGTGACTGGGGATTTCGAACACGGAATATTTGCTTGCGAAGCGCCACTGATACCACTCTACCATTGCTCCGGCCTGTCATACAAAATTCTACGGTGAGGGGGGGTTTCATTGCTGTAGTTGCTAGGTTGTGTAATTCTCTTTCACAGCACATCCTCTTCTCTAGCAGTCTAAGCACCCTCAAGAGTGAAGTGAAAACGTATTGATATCATTTTGCCTAATATTAATCTGTTGGGCTGTTTGTTTTTCAATCTGTCCACCTAGTACAAATCCGAGCCGGTGTGGTGCATGAAGTGTTTTAGTACTCCATGACATTGCCTTTATCGGTTCCATTGCAACAAGACAGTCTGGTCGTCCAAGAATTGACCAGAGATCACAGGGTCATTAGACCAAATGAGTCAAAAGGTAAAGAGCTGGTCACAGATGGTATTTCGCACAGATGAACGGAATTCTCCATTACGCCAATCTCCTAAAATGTTTCGTTGCGCGCACACCACATTGATACACGTCACACACACCCCCAACACACGCAAACACACACAAACACACACACACGCACACACACGCACACCACACACACACATCAATTACGCACGCATACACACACAAACAAACATATATTCCGATCGGATCTTGTCGCTGACCCTCATGTTTCTCTGTTTGTCAATCCTGCGTCCACCAACGTCGTGAATATGTAGAATTCGACCGTTCCTTTCCACTGAGGCTTGTAAGATTATCATACAGAGCCTTGTCACTTCGCGGATTGCTTACTGCAGCACTGCCCTGTGTGGAATACTCAAAGATCTGATCCACAGATTACAAGTTATTCAGAACAGAGCAGCGTGCATTGTTTCCCGGGTGTCTAGACCAAGTCACGTCACGCCTATCCTGGAAGAGCTACACTGGCTGCCATGCTATCTCCGAATTCAGTTTCGCATGCTACTGTATGTCTATAAATGGTTTCACGACAACTTTGCCCCCATATATCTACGAGACCTGCGACACTTTGTACAAACTAAACGAACTGCGATCAAGTGCTGACCAATCACGCCTTGCAAAGATTCCCCACAACAGGAAGGTTGGTGCTCGGTCGTTCTCCATTGCTGCTCCGTCTCTGTGGAATGACATTCCCGCGACAATCCGTGACAGCCCATCGATTTATGTTTTTAGGAAATATCTTAAAACATACTTTTTCAGATACATTTTTTAAATTGAGTATACCTTTTAGGTTGCATTTTGTCGTTGTCCGTGGCCTGTAACTGATTTTAGTGTACATGTTTTTAACTCCATAATTTTATATTTTTTCAGTATAAATATATAGATAATAGTATATATATATATATATATATATATATAATTATATATATTATATATAGATATATATAATATATATATATTATATTTAAATGCTTGCGGCCAATTTGAATTTTGTATCTGGTTTTTGGTTTTATTCGTTTCTGCGACATTTTTTGTCTGTAAATTTTACTAGTTTTTTTTTTTTTTCTTTCTCTTTCCACCACTGAATTTTTATTTCACATTGTTTTTTAGGTTTCCTTTTGTAAAAGCGCCCTGATACTTTGGTGATAGGGGCGCTATAAAGTCCCCGAGTTTATTTATTATTATTATTATATCCACCAACAACAACACATAGAACACACGTCTGTGGAGTTCCAAATACTACTCGATATGGCAGTATTATATATATGATATTATTTAAGGAATGTAATTTCATCTCCCATAAACCCCAAATTGAAGTTTAAAACTCTTCCCGTTGTGTGTTTATTCACATTTAAGCATACGAATATTGTGCTGCAACCCTCCAGCGAAAAATGGTTGAATAACGTCGCATTATATACACAAAAACTCGCTCGCCGATATACCGGAATTATAGTGACATAACCGTATTTGGATAAATGAAATTACGCCGAGGCGGTTTCGTCGTGACGTCATGTTAAATGCGCCGTCGCTTGTTCGCCAGTTGCTACCAGACAATAGTGGCCCCTTTAAATCTTGAGGAAACCTGCAAACATGTTCCAACAGCACCTCGAAATTCCGCCGAAATCCGCTAGTCCTGGACATAGGTGAGGATAGCTCAAGTTCCCTTGCATCCTGTTTTCCTCATAATAGTAAATGCACTTAATTACCTGAGGAGGCATTGCAATTGAGTGTCACCAGCAATGTAAAATATTAACTTGCCCCATGATCAGGTGGTGACATGATTTATTTTACACAGCCAGCTCTCTGATGTTCATTTCACCCACACGATTCATAGTTTTTCAAAAGGTTAAGACTATGTCGAAGGCCATGGGTACCGTGATGATCATTAGCGATCTCATTCTTGGGGGGGGGGGGGGGGGGGAAGGCTTGTTATATATGAGTGTAGTCCTGCCATAGTACTAGCAATGTTTACATGGCCCTTTGGTTGCACTGCTTGTTGTGTGGCTCAAGTAAAGCCACGAATGTCAATCAAAAGCATGTTATGATAAAATGCCGCGGTACTTTGGAAACTCTTCAATTCATTTTATTATAAAAGTCAATAACAACATGTTCTTATTCTTTACTGTCAACTTGAAGATGCCACTTGTAGAAATACGAACGTCAAGCTTAAAAATGGAATTGACTATGAAACTGAAGTGCACTTCATGGAGTTGCATTGTTCAAGTCGGATGGGAGGGAAGCGAGAACCAACAGAATGCACACACAAGAATATAGTTACTGGTTACTATGTTGTAACAGGTTGGATGAAAAAAGTTGATGGTTAAGAACTATCCACTGAACGGTAACCTATGGTGGGATACCCAAGGGTGCTGGGTGATCCAGCAATAAGGAACACTCGCAAATTCGTCCGTTAGTTTGTGTGACTGTGGGTGGGTATGTGTGACTGGGGGTGGGATGTGTGTGTGTTTGTGTGATTGGTGTGTGTGTGTGTTGTGTGCTGTATGTGTGTGTACGTGCGCGTGCGCATCCGTGTCAGTCGATTCTGATGTTCTTTCTGATGTTCAAATTACAACTCTGCCTGAATAGCCACAAATACACATTTGTTCGAATGCATGAATCCAAGGCAGGAAAATTGGTCTGTTTGGGCATTTTTTCCAGTCTATCTTGATGCGGTTTTTTTTGCTGAGTATCATATTTGAGGCAGCAATCAGACCAAAACAGTAAAAATCAATCGACATCAGCCCATTATCAATATTCGTACAGATAATTATTACCAGCCTCGGCCATATTTCTCTCGAGTAAAAGAGTTCGGAGAACACTCCAAACTCCGAGTATAGAAACATGCACTGCTATTACTCCCGTCCCGTTGACTTACACATTAAAAAGTCGTTCTGAAAACAACACAGTCTAGAAGGTGTGAAAACTGTTGCGCATCAAGGCGCGTAGCCAACATTCCGAGTCGCGGGGGGGGGGGGGGGGTGAGAAGATTTATTCCCGATTTGGACAGTTCTTCCAGGGTCCAATTTGCTGACGAAAAAAAGGCGGGTGGTGGGGGTGGGGGGGGGGGGTGGTAACCTATGACTTCGAAAGGGCGTATAAGCACGCTACCTCGTACATCACCATACCCTAAATGCCATTTTGGACACACGTATTCTCGCAATTATTCAAATAATTTTCAACTTTTTCATTTTACCTGTTTCACGTGTTATCCCGTCTTTCCCCCTTTTCCTCCCGGAATTTCCGTTTTTAACCTTCGAATTTCCCGATTTGCCCTCTCGCTCTTTTTTTGGGTCAGGGAGGATATTCCTCTGCCCCACCCCCAATGGCTACGACCACTGGGCGCACCTAAATCACGTGGTCCTTCAACTGGCTCCAAAATTTATTATGCGATATTATAATAGCATTAGGTTCTCTGGTCACAATGGACAGGATGCGATGCGCCTTGATCAATGCAAATTAATCAAAAGCCATCGATCAGTCGATGGTTCTCGGTGTGCTTTTATGACCAGAGACGGACCCGTTGCTTCACGGGTCGTTTTGAGAGGAGCGTGAGTGGCCCTCTAGCGGTCAAACCTCCGAGCTCGTAATCCAGAGGTTGTGGGTTCGAGTCCGCGTAGTACCCATGAACGAAGTATAATCTCAAACTGCTTCTCTCAGCCAGGTGATAATGGGACTCTGTGAGGAGCGAGTACAATCGGCGCTGATATAGCAGCCCACATACTCTCCGATTGTCGGAGGTGGCGTACCTAGTTCCAATGAGCGGGGTAATGTTGTAAAGCGCCTTGATCAGCCGTTAGCTGGATACGTGGAAATTAAACCCTCAGCACGAAGGCAGGTTCATTAATGACTATCCGACGCCAGAATGCTCATTTTCTCTTCGAAAAATCAACTGGATCAACCAGATTCTGTTCGGGCCCTTTGCTTGCGGAGTATGATTGTTCAATTTGACCAGAATTTTTTTGAGTGCGGCGGCGGTCGGGCAAGGGAGGCGGGTTGATGTGACCGTCGGCCCAATAAGACGTTGCGTCGCAGGTTGTACCCGATATGGTGTCAGAGTTTTCCCCGAGCTCATTGCGCTGAGCAAAGCAATACAAATACATCGATGTGACGCCTAAAATGAGTCTTCCAAATGACTTAATAAACTGCTTTCTACCGATTTATTGGTCACGGAGGAGAAAAAACGGCAGCTTAATTTCCCAGGAGGCGATATCGGCCAGAGTAGCTTGGTTGCCGCGAGTTTGTTGGGGGTTGAGCAGTGAGAATAAGAAAATTGTCAGATGAAGATCGAAGTGTACGACGCGGCTGGTAAATAGGCTACTGATGAGCTCCTGTACGTTAATTGGTGATGATTCGTGAAGGTATTTGTATACGCGGCCAGTCATATTCTTAATTGGATCCTGAGGTAGCAAGGAATCCAGAAACACCGCAAGGATGTAATTTGTTAAATTCAACTGGGCTACGCCTATCGCCTCGTTGAGGTTTTCTTCAACATTTGATAAAGTTAAAAGAAAAAGAATTGATCATTAACTGATTTCCAAGACGGAGGCTAATATGGCTGCTAAAATAGTGAACCTGACCAGAATATGAAAACCACACGTCAAGAAGTATGCGAAAATTGGGAACAATAGTGTGGCCCAATTTCCCGTAATTATTGATCCAAAGTCTTTAGTTCCTATAATGGGAATTGGGCATTCAGAAATCCAAAATGGCGGTCAAAATGGCCGCCAACATATGGGAAATCATGAAATTTGCATGAAAACACATACATGAGAACCATGCAAAGTTGTTGTATTAGTTATTGAAATAAGAAAGGTCTCAGTCTCGGTAATAGTCTTACAGGGGATTATGAGAGTTAGCATTGAGATCTTGCCTATATGATTGGGCTGTTGTAGTTTTTTTTTTTTTTTAAGAATGAATTGTAGTTTTAACTTTGTTAATGATACAGTTGCTGTGAACATATATTTCTGGAAGTTTTACACAGTTTTACCAAAATGAAGGAGCAAAACAGATCAAAAATGCTTGGGAGGTACATTTTGTTCAATAATAACGAACGCTTTCGGAGATTCGCACCCCCTCTTCAGGTAATGAAGTACATACAATGGTGTTCAGTTCATGATTAGTTCCAGTTCACCAAGGAATGTCAGAGCCTATATTGATGTGCATTTTGCTGGAGCATCAGAGGGTCTCTTGGAGACGGAGTTATATTAAAATACATATGACATCCCAATAGAAAAGATGATTGATGACTTGTGTTGAGATGATGTATAAATTGGTAAGTATGCCTTCTCTGCCCAAGGGCTTAGCAGTGATTCCTTTGCTAGGTGTTGCCTATCTCTTCTTTTTCTCTTTTACTGAGGTAGCATATGTGTTGCTAAAGTTTTGACGGTGGGGTAGCCAATATTTTAAACTCTCTATTTTCAATAGGTGGGGATTATAATAGTAATATCTCCTCTTTATATAGCGCTTTTCTACGTGGAGGACAGGCTCAAGGCGCTTACATATCTTACCGACTTATTATTGTGACCTTTCACCCATGTATGCCGCACTTGTCACAAAGCAAAAACCCGACGACGAATCGGCAAAAATCTTCGTGGATCCAACACTACCAACAACCAAAAATATAGAGGATTCACAGCAATTGACCACGGAGATAGATGACAACCGAAATCACGTCGTTGCTAAAATTATTACTAAGAAACTATTATTACATGAAATGACAACCAATGCGAATTTAATGAAATTCTCTTAAACTGCTAGCGTGTATCAAACTAAGGACACTTCCAGAACCCAGTGTTCCACTAGCGGCTGCATATTTATAAGGTTTAAGCGGAGGATAACACCGAGGACCAGCCATCAGTCGCCACGGGGCCTATAATGTAAAGCGGACTACCCCCCGTGGCCTTAGGTGTCCGTTGCACCCTCCTCCGACTCCAGACTCTGGTGCACTGCGCTCTGCCGCCGCAGGACATAAAGCGAACGTCCGGCAGGAGTCGGACACACCCAGTGTCTGCCTGTTCAGTCAGTGGGACCCGTAGGTGGTAGACCCAGGAAACCCTGAAAACCATTCAAAGAAGATGGGGTCAAAATGCTGCAATACGAAAACAACTCCCCCCCCCCCCCCATTTTGCCATCCAGCATAAACGATTATAAGGGCCCACCCCAAATAAAGAAATAGACTAACAAATCTCCTCGTTGTGACTTGGTTTCAGCGACTCAGGCTTTGTCGTATACGTTGGCAGCACCAGCCCTCGCGATGTCTACCCACACAGACCATCCTCAAGAAGCCTGTTTAATTAGGTCTTTATAACATCCTCAGCGATGTATAAAATTTGACCAAGTTTTCGGACTATAAAACTACGGCGTATTATGTGGTAGGATGCATTATAGAACCTCCATGTTCTCACAGTAAGGGTTCGACCTGAAGTGCCCACCAAAAGAAGTCAAACCCACAGGAAAACTATAAACAAAGGACTCTGGAATCCATTCGCTGGCCCGTGGCCAACACATAAACCCTATTACAATATGCTTCCAGCTAATCCTTACCCGAGACATGTTACGTAACCGCCCGTAACCAGAAATACAAGTTTAATCAAAGTAAAAGGGATTTGTGATTCCTTGACAGCACTTATTGTTTGTTCTTCCCGACGCACCATTCCAGTACGCCAATAGGACTGCCACATACAGCGGTCGCTACTCTTCACAAGTTTGCTCACAAGGTACCCCACTTTAACACGTGGTTGACGTGAGACATTTCAGGAGACATGCCTGTCCAACAGCACTGCGGAAAAGTCCTCGGTGTCCAATGGGCTCCGAACGCGCAATCAATGGTTTTGCAGCCGCCTCAGACCCAATAAAACTAGCCCGCGCAGGGCCCACATGGGCATACCATGGGCTGCTGTGGGGCCTACATGAGCAGTCCATATGGGTCCCATGTATATTCTGTCTGCGGCACTACATGTGGGCAAACTCCAATGAGCTCATGAACATCTATCCATACGCATGGGCCCATTACATGCAGCCTATCATTCGCCCATGACAATCTGCCGACCCGAAATTCACGTGGGCCCCATCAACGACAGCTGAACACATGACATCTGCCTTTGCTTTTCCCCTCCTCTTGCTGCCCTGACATCCCTTTCCTACCCCTGCCCTCTCGTCGGATTGGGTATATAACTGACCTCTCACCCTTCAATCTACCAGACACCTCTAGCTTTTTTCCCCCTACGGTCGGTCAGACCACTGTCTGATTTCTCTGACTCATGCCAGTCCCCAACATGCTCCTCCTCCTCCTCCATCTCACAAGCGTGTCTTCTTTTATGACAAGACTGACTGGGATTCTCTCCGAGACTTCCATGCCTCTGTTCCCTGGACATCCTGCTACAGTAATGACCCCAGTCAAACTGCTGAGTACATCACGGAATGGATCTTGTGTGGAACAGATGTTTTTGTCCCATCTTCTCTCAAACCAGGACGCTCCAATTCTCCAAAATGGTTCACAGCAGAATGTCAGCAAGCAGTTCAACAGAAGAACCAATCGTTCAAGGTTTGGTCGGCTTCTAAATCCCCTGAAACCAGAGCAGCATATGTTTCGGTTCGGAACCACTGCTCCCGGGTCAATGACAGTATCCTCAAACAATCTTGTAGACACGGTACCTGATCCACCTCTTGAATTCCAATCCCAACTCTTTCTAGTCCTTGGAAAAGTCTGTCACCTCTAACTTCTGCATTCTTCATTTCCTACTCTGCAAAATTCGAACGGGTCCCTGTCAGCTGACCCACCGTCCAAGGCTGAAACTTTTGCTGAGTGCTTGCTTCCAATTCTACTCTTTATGATGGGCGTTAAATCCCAAAAGGGTATCCTTCCTGGAAGCTATCCCATGTTGTCTCTGTAACCAAGAAAGGTGACAAGTCATATTTTCTAACTACGACCAATAAGCACTCACGTCAGCTGTCAAAGGTAATGGAATCAATCATCACCGAGCAACTTTTGTCCTTCTTGAAACATCATTTTGCGTTCCGACCACCAAAGCGAGGTCAACTGGTGACCTCCTAGCTTATGCTACTCATGTCTGGTCAATCTTGCTTGGACCTATCTGGTGAAAGTCGGGTAATCGCTTTAGACATTTTTAAAGCGTTTGATCGTGTCTGGCATCATGGACTCATTGCCAAACTTCATAAATTGCCGTCTCCACCCTTCTCTTACTGTTGACTTTCTTCTCTGATTCGGTCGACACGCTGTTCGTGTCGATGGATTTGACATCCCTCAGTAATCCCATCAATGCAGGAGTGCCGCCAGGATATGTCAACTCTCCAACCTTGTTTCTTCCCTTCATCAATGACCTTCTTGATGCGTCTCCTGCCCAGTCTTCTTTTTGCTGAGACACTACGCCTGCCTAGCTGGTTTCAGTCACTCTCTAATTTGACTCACAAAACGCAGGCAAAACTGATGACCTTTGAACCAAAACCTATCTTCCGTAACCCAACGGGGTTGTGAAAATCGGGTCAAGTTCAATTCCAAGAAGACTGAACAGCTCATCATCTCTGAAAGCGTGACAAACAAAAATGTTCCCAGCATTTCCTTTGCAAAGTCCACCTGGGTATTCTTCAGGATTCTATAGTTCTCCGTTGACATGCGTAGGACTCATGATATTCCTAGCGGAAATCCCCTATGGTAGAAATATTGCACAAGGGGCCTATCAGAAAATTGGTTCCCTTCCGCTCTCGAAAAACTACTTGAGCCTGTCCATCTGTTGCGGCTCTATAAAGCACAGTCGCCCCCAGCTGGAGTTACTGTCCCCCGTTCGGGGAGGAGCCCCTCCGGGACAGTCATGAATCCCGACGATTAAGATACAGTTCTGAGGATATCCACCTCAATGGAGATGATTCTTGACCTCTCTGCAAAGGCTTGCAAACGTAGATGTTGTTCGCAGCTCTCTCCCTTTGATGCGCTACATTTTGGGCATTGCTTCCTCTGGAAGCTGGCGCTATTATGCCCCCACCCTTAATCCCATCTCGGGTAACTCGGGACGAGCAGCATGCCACCATATAATGTTTGCATCCTGCAGCCCGCTATGTTATATCTTCCTCATTCGTTGTCAGAACCTTTCGCATTTGGAATGCTTTGCCATCTTTCTACTTTCCCTCTTCCTACAATCTTAAGCTTTCAAGTCTAGAATCACAAGCTGTCTCTCATCTACTTTCATAGGCTTTCATCCCTTTCTCAAGCGGGCCTCGTCATCGGTTTTAAGCGTTTGCCCGTCTTGCGCCCATAAAAAAAAATAGACATCGCCTGGCGGGTAAAACACCCCAAGCGGTATATCCCCACGTCGATCCAATCAGAGGGTGGCATTGTGGGCCTGGTTTTTTTGTTTGTTTTGTTTTTTTATCAGAAGGGGATTTATGACCCCCAGGGAAGTGGAGGTGGTTCCAGGCACCACACCATGTCCGAAATAGCAAATGTGCAGTAAAATCAGTTCTGTCAGAAATGCGAAATGGCGTTAGGCGGGGTCTATGGGGCGAAACTAAATGTGTCTTGAAATCGTAAAAAACTGGAGGAAAGGAACATTTAATCATCAAATGGACGCCGGGTGGGGGTGTTATCACGTGGGACAGAAATAAAAGTTGGTATGAAGAAACATCGCCATGCCTCGAACGCGAAATAACGAAAAACTCAGTTTCGGAAAAAATAAAAGGCCACCGTCAGAGCGGTCGGGCGACGCCACTGGTCTACCCATTCAAAATTTAGATTACCCGATCATGTGTGACACGTGTTCCAAGAAAACAATGTTAGAAATTGCAGAATTTCGCAAAAATTCAAATGGCCGCCAGGTGGCGTCGTATGGGGCGAAAACAAAAGTGGTTCTAAAACGATAACCTCCGCTTCAAAACGCGGTAAATCGAGAAAAAAAAAATCCAACATGGCTGCCATCAGAGCGGTCGGGCGACGCCCCCAATTTTAACCATATCCAAGATCTTCATCCGACGATTCATGTGTGCAAAGTTTCATATGATTTCGACAGACACTAGGAGTATGGTTACAAACATCTACAATTCAGTTCCATTGGAAATCCAAGATGGCTGCCACCAGAGTGGTGCAGCGACGCCCACATTCGAACTCATCGAGATTTCGTATAGGGCGTAACATGTTGTGCTAAAGTTTCGTGTCAAATCGGACATTGCGTTAGATAGGTTATTGCGTTGTACGAGGCAATTTCGGCGGCGGCAGGCGGAGGACCACGCTGCCAAAACAAATTATCCCGAAATGGGGGGTATAATTACGTAGCTGATGTCTTACATATAACGTAGGCTGATCTCTATAATTTGCCATCAGTGCCTTGCCATCAGCACATTGTTTACGTCGGGAAGCTAGGCTCCTAATATATTCGGGAAGGAGTCACTCGATATACTGGCGCAGGTACATAAGACTGCGGGGGTGTGGGTGTGATCGAACACCCAGTAATGGGTTGAAGGTCCTGTGGGCCCCTTTTGTAATTTTTCTATAGTGGCGAAAATTGTAGCTCTGTTACAAAGCTATCAATGTGAAAGAAGCAAATTCCTCTTCTCATCGCAATCCCTGTCGCCATCTGGAGGGGGGGGGGCATAATTGATCTTAAGCCCACCTCACACTATACCGGAGTCAGCGCCGCAACGCTTTCGGTCGCCGCTTGCGGTGACTGCAGGACAGACGGACAGACAGACCGAAAGACAGTGACGCATTGAATATTCGCAGCAGAAGACACGGGACATATTTAATTTCAAAGGGTCTTGTTCTTATGTCTTCTGAGAATTATTGGAAGAAGTTGGACCACTGATGGCAGAAGGGATACTCGCTTTCAGTTGAGCCCTTCCATTCCGCCCATGCTTTCGATTTATTTGTCATCACGAAACTACGTGGGCCTTACAGGATTTTTTTAACCGTTCAAAATTCGCCACACTGCTATAGCTACCAGTCTGGCTGCTGCCGTGAGCTACGTGTTGCGCTCATCGCCCTCACCTTTAATGCCCCTGTCCCGCTTTCACGGTTTGGTCTGCGGTTAGCTCGGTTACTGAACGTGGTGAACCCGCGTGATTGGACCGGTTAACACCAACCCCCCCCCCCTCCCACGATGAACTGGGGGTCGCTACATGTCCCACGGGAGGCTAAGGATCGGAAGTTGTGCTAAGATGTCAGGTTTTGCCGGGGACAATTGCGGTTATGTGACGGGTTTCCGCCGAACAAGGTTGTGCTACGGTGTCTGCGGAAGCGCTATGGATTACCCGGATATTAACGCTTCGACGATATACTACGTTTATCTATCTACGATCGATCGTCTTTAATTTTGTCACTTGGGTCTCTGATCCTGTATCATTCTGCACTCACTATGTTGACCGAAACACTCCACGTGCGTTCTCTCCACGTGCCCTATTTTTTGGCTTCATTCTGTCCTGAGGTACATCAGTTGGACTCTCTCCGGCTCACCAACCTCTATCTGCCATCCTCCTGCGACTCTGTTCCTGTTGGGATCGGCCGTTGTTGGCTTCGACTCAGCCGGTGACTCTTGGTGTCGAGCAATTGTTCAGGGTACCTTGCCCCTTTTACCAGCTCTGGCTTGGCTACATGTTTCTCAGTGTGTGCCGCGATGTGAATACATTGCGATCTCTACAGTGTGTAAATGGCGTGAATTTTATCGTGTCGTGGGCCACTTGTAAATGAAAACACGTAGCCCTTTCGTGCATACCGTAGTAAATATCCGTATCGTTCAGCTATGAACCGTGTGACACAATCGTAGCTTATCCGTAGCCTCTCCGTCTTTCCCGTTCATCAACCTCACGGTTATTGCCGGATTTCTACTGACATCTACGGGTTGTGCCTGGTCCTCGATTGTGCTAGGTTTGTTTACGTTTACCTCGATGGGGCCGGAAGAAAATTATTTTTGAACAGTCGAAAATTGAGCAAAAACGAGGCCACGGAAGCGCGAACGGTGGGTCTGGAACGCCACGTCCTGTTCTACCGATTTCACTACGATAGTCACCGGCTGGGAATTGTGCCCCTTCCAGGGCTTCGACCGTGAAAGTGGTACATAGCATTTACGGTAATCAGTGACCGTGATATACGAACCGTAACTTGTCGCAAGCCTTTGCGGTCAGCAAATTCGTACAGTGGTGAGGTGAGGCCATAGAGTATAGATCTAACCTGCTAGAGTGCGCCTTATGTTAACGCGCATATCGTGGAGGCCTAAGCTATGTCAAATTTGCATTGATGCCGGCCAATTACCGGTCCGAGGCAAAATTTGACAGTTCCCGGACTGTTTGCGCCTGCGGAGAACGCTTTGTTCCGCTCTAATATCATGTCCAGAATCCCTATCTTGGCCCGACGCGACCTACTTTCAAAGGACGCGCACGCACCATCTCCCCCATTAAATCCCACAATTTCCGTCCACAACGGGTGGATAGCGCGTCTTTTACTACAGAAGCCTCGTTCTAAGATTGCTCGGAGTGCGAGCCATTTGCGCGTGTTCCTGATGATGGGGAGTTTCTGTACACAAACGCGCGCAATTGATGATGGTTTTATACGCGCGCGCTTATGTTGACCAGTTTAACTACTAAGTTTGTATATATGGTTTGTGTGTGGTTAGCTCTCTCTTACGCGCGCGATAGGCCGAACATTCCGCCCTCTGTTCTTATTATGCTCTAATGGGTGAGAGCCGCCTTTTCCACAATCCTTGAGATTGCCTATTGGTGCAGTTGTGTCCAGCTTGCCTGCATAAAAAAAATATAATTAAGCAGTTTTTTGTGTGCGAAGTACTGAAGTACTGAAGTTTACTGGGAGTGGGAAGGGCACTATCACAACCGGTAACCGGTGCACTGGGTTGTAGAGCTTCCCGTGTGTGTTACCTTTGATACAATGGTCATCTAGCGCGGGGGTTTCCCCCTTCCCCCACCCCCAACAAAAAAAAACTGGTCAGAGCGACTAGCAATTTGGAATTATTCGAATACACCATTGTAATATTTTAAAGACTGAGGTCCGAGGCCCGTCAACTTTGTACATTTTCCACTTCAACCGAAAGATAATTGTTATTCATTGAAAACAGTGAATACAATACAACAAGCTTTTTTAACATCAATTTTTTCCCATCAGTATCCAGATAATGTGCAAAAATTTCGCAGGGCATTTCCCAAGAGCATTTTCCTTAAATTACATGCCATGTTTACAACGACCCCTGTGATTGGCTGTCGGTATGGTATAGCAATCAATCGTGTCTATTGTTATGATTATAGATTAGGTCAGGGATTGGATTCGCGTACAACTAATAAGGAATAGCTTTGAATTGACCCAAGCTTATATTTTTACATTAGGCGAAGTGCAATTTTGTAATTCTGCATGGAATAAATATACACTAGCGTCCTGGAAAATTCCTCTGAAGGCGTTGGACATACGAGGAAAAGCACCCGTCTCCCTTCTTAGGACCTCCATTTCGGACAGGAGAAGTTTACCATGGTCCAAAATGGAGACACGGAAAGATATCAAAAAACTTGCAGAGAAGAAATATCTAGGCAGAAATGATCAAATTCTGACCAACAATGCGAACTTCAGGAAAGATGAGTGCGTAATGAGTTTTTTTAATCGATATCACAATTGTGCAAACTTTTGGCGTTCTTCGCCGCAATATGATGACTTGACAATATGAACGACTTGTAAGACTGCTTACCCCGCAGCTGAAAATTGCCAAATGTACGCTAACTTTCCAACGCTGATATTCGAAAGGTACCATCTGTACGGGTTTATACTATGGTGTAAAGAAAAAGAACCATGATAATACAAATATACTGAGGCAGCAATTAATTTACAAAAAATGTCCGGGGATGGGGCATTTCGTAATCTGCATCCACTAGTGGGTTGGGAGAGCGCAGCCCGAGTGCATTTAGGTGGGCGCGGGGTGGGGCTGTCTCGAGTCCGGTTGAGAGAGATCGTCTCATAGGGAGGTCGGAATATTGGGGATGTCGGATATAGTGTGTTTACCGTGATATCCACATTTGTACGTCTTTCAAACGAGGATTTGTAGAGATTCAATATCTCTTAACAGCGGGCGCGAAGTTTCCCGGGACAGGAGAATACGATACAGTAGTTGAGAAATATCACAGGATGTTTCTTTGCTCGAAAAGCAAGCAACATGATTTTCACAATTACTTCTTTCACAAATCTTCATAAGGGAATACGCTATCACAACGAGCGAATAGAATCTCTGAAAGTACTACAAAAGCAACCTTTTTCTGGGTCGACATTCTGGGCTAAATATTAGCACCTGTGGGTTACGGGCTAACGCTTAATTATATTCTCGCCTCCAGATAGGGCATACGAAATATACCTAAAATAACCACATTTTTTTTCAATTATTGTCCACGACACAGTACCCATTTGGTATCTTCTCGCTTCTGTGCCCAAAACGGAAATCAAACCAACCATAAAAACAATCTCCGGTAATCTCCCTAAACCAACTATCGCATTGAGCTGGTAATAGCAGCTGAAAAAAGCCCTCCTATAGAGCCATAGATGGTGACACTCTCCTATCCTTTCCTTCCTGACCTATTTTATGGAGCTTGTGCGTGGCGTAGCCATAGTTGTTGTAGAGGGCCATAGACATTGGTGGCTTGCCATATTATCCGATTGAAAGTTCTCAAATAAAACATAATCAAAAAAATAATGTACAGTCCTTATGGACGAACCACTTTTTCTATTCTAACATTTATGGGGGCATTCAACTCAGTAAATCTTCTGGGTATTCGCACTGTAAACAATTCCATCTTGCTTCCACCCACCCTGCTCGTATTTCTCCCATTATTCATTTACTCTAATTATGGTCACTCTTGCGAGCCCAACTCTATTATAACTGCCTAGAATGCCTGTGATGATGGGGTTTTTTGCCCCACGTTGGTTTCTCATGCCACGATGATTGTCTGACTATATTGGGTCAGTACTTTGAATTAGCACATCGTCACACAACTTTATTAACTGCATACAATCAGGGCGTTCCACGTCGTCAAACAAAGTTGAATTGAAAAAGTCGCAAAACGTGTTTATGTACTCATGAACGCTTTGCGCCCTGTTCGCATGGTAGGCGCGTTGATTATCTTTTTTTGTGGGGGGGGTCATGCAATGACATGACCCTCTAAGTGGAAAGTGAAAGGGATTCATTTCAACTAAAGGTAACTGTTTGAAAAGGTTTCAACCCATCATCCTGAAATCATATGTTCTTAGACTAGGTAAGCTAAGCAGTACTGGGCGATCCGATGGTGAGGAAAACACAACGACGCGCGCGAAGGGCGCGGAAAAACTTTTTGCTCATTACAGCACAGGCGATCATAGCGAAAATATAAGCGGTCAAGGTAGGCCTACAGTCAATTGTAAGTGCCATGACATGGATGATGCGGCTTGAAAGTCGTGTGAGACGCATCTCTGGCGAAAACTTCTACCGGGCCTCAGCATGCAGCGTCATCGAGGAAGTCAATTTAGCGTGTTATTCAATGGGCCGGCCAGCAGTGGCCTGGGCCGTGAACGTGATTCAGTGCCCTGTGAATGGTTATATGCCTATACCTATTTCTAGTCGATAATTAGTGAAGAATAAATTTCAGAGGTGTGAGGAACGTATAGTGAATACATGTAGGTCTTATCCATGGTAGCAGAAACTTTTGTGTCGAAATTCTAAAACCACCCCAGAACGACTCCCATGGCTACACCCCTAAAGCCATAATATCCCACCCAAACACCTAAAAGTTTGGGCGGGATATAATTACAAGCTTAGAAAACAATACCAAGATTTGGCCAAAGTATTTTTGAGCGTGGCCAACACCCGATCATCGTAGGTCTATGTCTCAATAGCACGGATACCACGAGTAGACCTACACAAATTTCTCAGAAATGACAACACGTTACCGGAATATCTGTAGCTCACGGTGCGCTTATTAGCACAGGGGGGGCGGGTAAGGCTGACATTTTGAACCAATCAAACTTGTTTGATCTGACCACGCGAAGTAGTGTTTTCTCACGAGGAGCAGCTTCGTCAGAAGTTCCTCTGTATATAAAGACTCCAAGAAGTTGGATGAAATAAACCTGTCGTAATCTCCTCTGAAAACTTTCTCATCAACCGCAAACATGGAATTCTGTATCTCAACGGTGAGGGGGGGGGGGTTGGAAGTTATGTTTCGAAGGCTTCCGATATACTTTCCAGAAGAACTTGCAGACGGCAAGCACAGTTGGGAATGCGTTCATAGACGCAATCATCGCAGCTGCAAAGCCCGATTGAAATCCACAGAAAACCAGGTCTTCAATCGTCTGAATGAGCATACCCATCCGCTAGAACCAGCGAAGGTAGAAGAGTGAAAAGACGCGAACGAAGTGCGATGAAGCGACGAGCACGAGACACAGAGGTAAGATCAACTCTCAATCATTTTCGAAATAATCCCTTGTCAAACGCTATTCAGTTCCCGATTAGGTGATCAAAATTCAAACTAGTGTTAGTACATTGCTTTACAATTATTGGCATACATAAATGGACTATTTTCTAAGGAATATCGGGAATGCCTATGTCCCATCTCCTTGGAGCAATGGTCAGTTAAAAAGAGCGCAAGGCAGGAAAATGGATTACTTATGTGTATTATGTGCCACGTTCTCCAATAAAATCAAATTGATGTACTGTATACAGGGGCGAAATCTGAAAAATGTTGTGATTTTTTTTTATACGGTTATGGACGAGGTCTGAATAAAAAATAAGGAATTTTATGAGGAAGCGTGACTAGTTCTCCTCTAAATTGGTCAAAGGATGGCTAGCGGATCAGATAAATTCGCGACTTTCGGCATTTTTGTTGACGCGCTGCGCGCATGTTCCTTTATGAACGTCCTCCGTCCTCCGGCATGCATGTATGGGCATGTTAAAAAATATATATGCAGGATGTTTTGTTAAAAGGATTCTGAGAGAGTGGTAACTGAGAAACAGCTATATATGTGTTTGTATAATTTGCAACCTTAAAAAATGAACATTTGTTGTAAACTTAGGTTCATTACCCTCATCTACATGGTGGCGGAAGTACTCCTTAGTCTCCTTTGCCCTCGTCTATGGCTGTTTTTCTTTTATGGCTAAAACACAGCCAATGTGGAATCGTCCTTTACCCGGATTTGTGGGTGACCACCATCTCGGGGCAGAACGTATATCTCTCAGTGATATAACGAAGAGCTGTCCGTTGTTATCGTTCTATAGCTCGAACCAGGTCCCACTCGCGGGCCTGACGGCCCATTCTAAGGAATTTCATTTCGAAGTTACATGTAATGCTTCGCCATGGGGGGTGTTCGGAAATGTTGGGTCCAGGGCCCAGTTTGGGCCCTAGGGCACATTTTATTAGATGCTTATTTATGTTTGATAAATAATAACGATAATAATAATAATATAATAATAATAATAATAATAATAATAATAATCATAATAATAATAATAATACTAATAATAATAATAATAAATAATAATAATAATAATAATAATAATAATATAATAATAATAATAAATAATAATAATAATAATAATAATAACCCGCAACACGGATGCGCCACAGGTAAGTTTTAGCACCCTTTTTTTACATTGTATACTTCTGATTGCAGATCTCTTGAGGAGGTATGTCCTGTTATCAAATTCGCTGATGATACGGCAATGGCTGGACTCACCATGGGATGATGATAGGGCATACCTCCGAAAGCTGCAATCAATCGTTTATTATTGTGATTCAAGCTTCCTACAATTGGATACCGCAAGACAAAGAATTGATAATGATTCCGAGCGCTCGGTAAACAGAAGCAATCCCCCACATGTGATAATCAAAGGTCAGGAAATTGAACGTGTCTCCACATATAATATTTGGGTGTCGTGTTAAACAATAACTTTACTGGGGAGATCATATTGATGCTCTCGTTAAAAGCCAAATAGCAGATATTGTCTCAGAAGAATGACTAATTTCAATGTGAGGTCAGTGATTTTAGACATGTTCTACAAAGCCACCATTTGCGGGGTCCTGAGTCTTGCCTGATATATTGGGGTGGAATGTCCCCAAGAGAGAAGTTGATCGAATCGATGACATCATAAGGAAGCTGAGAGGGTGATTAGGGTTTCCCAGTCGCGACTGACTCAGTTACCAGTGCTTCTTCAGTCGAAGCTAGACTCTAAATGGGTTGACATTGATCATCCTCTATATCATCATTTTCACGATAACCGTATGGTAGAGGTATTGGTAGAGTAGAATTAGGCTTCCTGAGCTTAAGATTAATCGTTACAGGATTTTTTTTTTCTTACCCCGTGCAATGAAGCTTTTTAACGATGGGTTATTTCGTTAGATTTGGGTGTTACTTTCTCCTTGGGTGTTTCTCCCCCCCCCCTTTATCCTTTAACCCTCTATACTGTTTCTTATCTCTCTAATAATAATAATAAATAATAATAATAATAATATAATAATATAATAATATAATAATAATAATTATTATTATTATTATTATTATTATTATTAATTATTATTATTATTATTATTATTATTATTATTATTATTATTATTAATTATTATTATTATTATGATTATTATTATTATTATTATTAATTATTATTATTATTATATTATTATTATTATTATACACGGTTCTTATATCGCGCATAAACACACTAAAAGTGGGGCAGGTGCATGATTGTTTGAAACGCGGCCCATCTGAGGTCATCTGATGTCTAAGTGTAAAAATCTTGTTAACACGATACATAAGTCCAGAGTGCCGGGTCCGATCAGGATGAATTCGGTATACAATCGTCTTATGACTGGAGTCCGGAGAGTATTCGTTTTTTTGTGTGACCGAGGGTCAGTTTTTTTTTGGAGGGGGAAGAGGACTTGTGGAAAAGCGTTTTAATACGATCAACTCGATCCCCACCTGGGGTGGGTGGAGCTCATTTTTGGTGTTTGGGTTCCCCCAATGAGTACTACATGATCCCTATTGGTTTGGGGTCAGATCCAAGTTGTCCATGAGGTCAAGATGGCTAAAGTCTGAAAAATCTCGTTACACTGATAAGTCTTAGAATAACTGTCCGTTCAGTTTTGAAAGTTGATATGCCTCCAAGACCTCACCTGGATGGATGAAGTTCAAACTTTGTATGTAAGTTCCCCAATGAGTACTACATGATCCCTATTGTAAATTTTGTAAGCATGGGAGTTGACAATGCTTAGATTGATCAAGTCAGTCCAATGAAATCCCGCAACCTTTTGTTTTTCTTTTTGGTGTTCACATGACGGTCCTGCAAACACACCAGTTCCGAAATTCGATCCTATGCCCCGATTGCCCCAAATCAGTACATTTTTTTTAGTAGGGACTATAATCCCTAGCCTATGTGGAGACTTTCGGTCCTATCCCTATCGGGTAGAGATTTTCGCTCATCGAACTGAAAATCATCATGTCAAATGTATCGCATGATGATATGGCTAGTTGCATAGAGAGATTCCCCCTTTCGCTCCCCCCACATGAACCACCCTTGAAAAAAAAGAGGTGAAACGTGCGGCCAAAAATACAGACCCTCGCGAGCCAATAAATAGGCCAAAGTTGGAGTGAAAAATGGGAAACTCTGTGGAAATATTGCCCACATTTACCATAGAAACCGCTATTTTTGTTATCAGAAAGCCCAATAAGAGCATTTTTGTGGTGCGCTCCGTGCGTATGTGTTTGCACTGCACGTAAGAGTCGTTTCAATTAAAGCGCGCAATCCATCGATGATTTGTATTATATAAAATACTGTCCAGTATTTTTTAACTTACTTTGAGCTACTGCGTTCCAGGTCACTAAATTACCTTACCTGCTGTCAGAATCATGGTAGAACCAAGATTTGGGCTCCTGAAGAAAAGGATTTTGAGACAACTTATGAAACACTTCTAAGACTCGCAAATGCCATTTCTTACGATCTGAGAGGTGCATTTAGTGAAAAACAGAAATTCTTATGCTCC
Organism: Sclerodactyla briareus; assembly: GCA_026419785.1. NCBI lineage: Eukaryota > Metazoa > Echinodermata > Holothuroidea > Dendrochirotida > Sclerodactylidae > Sclerodactyla > Sclerodactyla briareus. Next base: position 11,491 of record JAODTK010005734.1, on the reverse strand, counting down.
GCGCCGATCGGATGCTGGTGCTCCGTTTAGATAGTAACAAGTCCCCCCTTACTCATACGGAACCCCACCCCCTCTCCCTTTCTCCCATCTCGCCAATGAATTGTTCCTGGTCGCTCCACTGATCTTGGCATTTGCGCCGTCTGTCTGCTAAATGCGCATTACTGCATTTGGGCATATACTGATAGGGTGCACGTAGTGGACATGGGGACTTTGCAAGTTGACGGTTGTATCGTAGTGATTATTGTAACGTATTAACCCTTCTACTGGAAGTATCTTGAACAATGTTCACATTAATTGACAAATTTGCCGGCATGATGTCAATATTTCACAGCTAGGTATAGATACCAATTATTTGTTCGCTATTCATGACGCGGTGGGTGCCACGATAACCACTTGTTTATTAACAGTAAAAAAAAAATTAAAAAAAAACAGAGAAAATTATAGTTGACTTTCGTCAAGTACAAAGTTATTATCCGATCTCGATTGATGGTAATGCTACTGAAGTTGTGTCATAATTTAGGTATGAGGGCTTATTTCCAATAATGAGCTCAACTGGAATAGGCCTACCCACGTGGATAATATGGTGTGAAGGTTAAACACAGTTCTATCGTATCATGTGTATTGGGAGACTTGCCAGGTTGGGATTAGCTTTCGAAGAGCAGCTTTGACTTTTTGTACAATGGTGTTGTGACTGTTGTCTGTTTTTGCGGTCCGGTTCGGTTATCCTCATGGGGTAAAGGTCGGATCGACTGCTTGAGTAGATATTCCAAGAGATATTCTGCTATTACCGATGATTACATCCCTGTAATTGGATTTCCTCTAATATTGTAACTAGGATAGGGATCGTGCACTAAGGTAAAGCAAACGCAATCAGAATTTTCATCAGCAGCCGTTTAATGTGAAAATTAGGCACATGTGCTATTGCACCAACACTCCCAATTGGACATTTCGAAGGATGGGGGGGGGGGGACACCCGAGCCGTCTCTACAAAGTCCGAGTCCCCCGTCGAGCTCTCCGCGACTGTGTCCCCCACCTGGCCTGAATGCCCGTTATGGATGCTGACGATTCACGTCATACCATAGCGCGAACTGAACAAATACAATAACTGTCACGATCCGGTATATGTACTTCATCATTGTCCCACGATCTTGGACATGCAAAGAGTTTTTTTCTGACGTCTGATTATTCCATTCACAGGAACCAGCCGAGGCCTATAGTGGCAAGAGACGTCAACGACCTCTCAGCACCAGCAGCATCACAGCACCTCTCTTCAGGCTATATTCGCGACAATCCTCGCACGCCAACTCGACGCGCCACTGATGCCTGACCGCAACGACCGGACACTTTGTCCATCGTACGATTCACTGTTCTCATGATGAGCTATTTTCTCAGTAGATAACGAAACGCGAGATAGGATGCTGATCTTGTGGATCGGGAACAAGCTGAATTTTCCTTTCACAGAGCCAGCATTGGTTCATGGATGGCACATTCCAAACAGCTCCGCCTCCGTCGCACAAACTATACACTGTGCATGGCTTGCGCGGCGGTAGAAACGTCGTTGGAGCCTACGCTCTACTCCCGAATAAACGGAGAGATACGGACTAGAGATGCTGCTTCAGCCACAACATAGATGAAAACAACTCCTCACCAGTCAGTGTTTTGACAGACTTTTAAAACTATGATCTGTTACTGCTGTGCGCACAGTACATCCGAATGCTAACCGGAAAGGATGTTATTCCATCTCTCAGTCTGTCTATACAGAATGGTTTCCAAAACATCTGGTTGCAAGATGGGTACCTGAACGACGAAGTGTTCCGCACCATTGTCCGCATGCTCCCGGCACTGGCGTTTGTGCACACAATACGCCTGATGTGGATGACGCTTTCGTAACCATCTCCGCGGTGGGTGGACGTGGGGAGGAAAATCGTCGATTTTATGCGAGGACACATCATCGTACTGATGCCAGCCGGTATTTTCGGGAGGATCCGCTGTTTCATTCGAAGTTGGAATGTTTTGGAATAGCTGGAAGACGACCCTACCGCGGACGAACAATTCACTTGAGGGGTGGCATAACGCCTTCTCGAAATCGATATATCGTGCCCACGCCCTTCAATCTAGACCCTAATCCGTTCACTGAAAAGAAAGAGGATGCCCTAACAGCGTTTGTCCACGCAGGTGGAAGTGGGCTACCACCTGTGTAAAGGAAGCGGGTAACCGAAGGTCAACAAGACCTCCGTACTATATTCCTCCGGTACTACCAAAACCGGAATAGGATCGACTACCTCCGATCTATCTCCTACAATTTTGTTGGCATTAATGCATCCAGGTTTTCACTTTCACCTTTCGTTCGAGAGACGGACTATACCGTGTTGGCAGAATCGTTACATTTCGTCTTTCCATTTGAGCGCCATGTGTTTTCTCTCCCTCGAAAATTTAAATCGCCTTTCTCCACGAATTAGCTCCTGACCTAATGTTCCATTTTAGATAATGTTAGATGACATGACGTGTCCTCTTGTATTTCAGTATTTGTCAGAAAGATTATTTACAGCAAACGACCCGACTTGATCGTCCTATTACGGTTTTTTTTTTTTTTTGGGTATGATATTACGTGAATGGCGTACACCGCCTAGCCTCATTACACGTCGTATTTTGCCAATCGTTGCAGTGACCAATGTCGGTTAAAGCCCAAACCAATGTATACTTCTGTTATAGCCAATTACAGTACATTCCGCCACATTGTGTTTAGAAGTACGCACATTGGACAGGGAACTGTCAGTCGCTAAATGCATTGGATTGAATACCTCCATTCAATGATACGGAATGATGAAATCTGATATGCGAATCCTACTTCACGATCATATAACTGCAAAACCGAATAAATTATGAATTTGCATGTTCAGCTATTTCAATTACGTCGCATTGGTGGTCATATTTACAAGATGACGTGTCAGAAATCACATTTTGACGTCCTTTCCATTAAGGATCCTTCAACTGGCATGTAGGCCCTCATCTCAATCGATCGTTATCCTCGAGCCGGTAGAAGCATACTCATTTTTGAAGAGTCTCAAAATCACATGTTGTTCTTTATTCATGTTTTTTTGTTTTTTTCTCTCTTGCCGTAGGATCCTTCACACTGGCATGGTAAGGCCCATAATCTCAATCATCGTTATCCTCCCGAGCCAGCCGGTAGAAGCATACCTCATGTTGAAGAGTCTCAAATCACTGTGTTCTTTATTCATATGTGTTTTTTGCTTTTTTTCTCTCTCATAAGTGTTCATTCCATATATCTGTATTTTTGTTGTCCGTTTATCGTTCACTGTCTTCAACGCAACAAATCGCACTACAAGATCCAGTGGTTAACTCCCTGAATTCCACAAAACACTCGAATTGAATTGAATTCAACTTAACTTAAATACAAACTCAAACTCCCTTGAGTGGATTTCTGTCTGGTCCTAGTCGGATTTGATAACCACCGTATTCGCTTGAGTGAGGCAAAGAATGTTGCGAGTCGGAGGTCGGTAGAATTCATTGCAACATGCGGGTGTCCGCGTGAGTTCTTGTGTAAGTCAATGTGTTATTCGGTGCATGCACATGATCTCAAGTTTGTTTCGTTTTAATAAGAATTGACGGGCTGGTGAATCACACACCACTAGTATTGGTCTATCCACGTTGTTCACGAAGGCAACCTCGAGAGTCTACTCTATTCACCACCCCATACCTTCTTCCTCATTTTCTATTCATTGCCGAAAGGCCAAAAGTAATGACATGCGGAGGGGGCACTGCCAACCGACGGGGGAAAAGGAGGCTTGGGGGATGATGTGGGCTGTGGTCCTGCTCCACATCGGGAAGCTGTGCCCCCTCCACGCCCCCTCCATGCACCGCCGCCCGCATAGAGCTATCATTTTAACCTGGGAAGACTAAAACACCCGCGCGGTCACGATGGACACTTGGCAGTTTGAACACATAGCCGATGTTAGGTGCTATAATATTTGTGTCACAAACTTATACTCTTTCAGCATTGTGTAACGTCCCTGTAGAAACGAAACCCATGTTTCAGTTCATCACCCGTTCACGACATAGATTCACTTGCCTTCGTCGTGGGTACTACTGCTGTCGGTCGTGGACCTTCGTCGTGCTGGTAGCTTACTGCTGTGTGTACTGCTGGAAAAACCCTGAATCGTGATGCCATACCCTACCTACAGAAAGCATTCAGGTCGCATTGTGAGTGCAATTAAGAACCTCATGGTGACGGTTATTCATTTTCGAGCTCAGTTCTTTACCCCCTTGGCCGAAAGTAGAGGAATCGTGCTAGTGTGATGGTGTATGCTGTGTATGTGACACTTCCTTGTGAGCACGATATCGGGAGAACGCAAGCATCAGGTCAAATTAATATCGACCATGATTGGAAGTGGGACAATGTAGTGGAAGAACTCTAATATTTCTTAGGTGGTTGTCCCACGGTCAGAAGAGGTCAAAAATGTGAAAAAAATAGTGGAATGATATTTTATGATAGAATCATCGCCCAGTTTCATCTTGAGGAGTCAGGGAAAAGCGACGGTGGACCTTACCCCCAGTCCCCCACACCAGAAAACAATCGCTTATACACGTTTCAAATCCTTTTTGATGCCTCGCCGCTGGTGGCATATGCTAGTCACGTATTATAGGAGTGGTAGTGGTAGTGTATTAATTAGGAACAGTTCTATACGCCTTATAACAAGCCCACCACCTGCGCTGAAAACAAACCTAATATACTTGGGGCGACAGGCCCACCCTCGGTGCTTTTCGCAGCACGACGGAGTCCGAAACTTGCAACACGAGGTCGAAACTTAGCTTAGCTTCCTGAGCATCGGTTTATATAGAGCTTGGAACGTCACGTTCGAGTGGTGGCGCTGCTGACGAGCCCGTGGGAGCGCCCCTGTGTCCCCACTGGGTCCTTGGTCAGCACAATACTGAATAAAACGGAACATGTAAGCCTAAGTAGTCCACTTAGGTAGATGGGTTTTGCTCATGTGGAGGGAATGAACCCCATTGTTTTTTGTTTTTTGTTTCTGGGTCATGAGGTCATGAGAGGACCAAACCCTTGAAGAAGTTATCAGTACCATTTCTGAAGAGCACATATGGTGAGGATGACTTTTATTTTTGACTGATGTCGGCCGTCAAGGTAATTGAAAGGTCACGAGAGGGCAAACATTGAGGAGCGACATCCGAAAAAACAATCATGTTTTTTTTCACTTTGGTAAGTGGTTCTACATATGCTAGATGAACCCTCTTTGATGTGGCGTAGGGTTATGTCGATCAGAGCATACGGAACATAACCCTTAAAAACTTGTTAGCTCGATATCTGAATGACACAACTGTATCAAGTTCACATTAGGTTGTAGATATGAGTGACGATCCCTGATAGGTTTGGTGTTAAGTCATACACAGCAATCTCTGAAGTGAGAGTACTTTTTCCATACGCCCCATATTTGTTCAGAACAACCATTAAAATAGTCCCGGAGTCAACAAGTCAAGGATCAATGGGAGGAGTCAGTGCCCAATCCATACCCCTTCCCCCTATTCATATAGAATAGGCTGGGAGTCCATAGATGCGTATGCGGTAATCCCGGGCTGATGTGAAAATCACGTATTGATGAAAAAGAACGTTTGTTTCAGAAGAGAAAACCTGCAAGTTTATGCGAAACGACCTTACAAATGGGCAGTCCATGATATATTCGTAATTGACTTTTTAGGAAGATATTCCACTGAATTCATTCGCAGTGATAGCATCCGTATACGCATTCGTACATTGCCTATTTCGCCCCCCCCACCCTATTCGGTGTTTGGTTTTGTCTTTATTCTATATTTTGTTTTGTCTCTGTGAACTAATATATATTTTGTTTGCAAACTATTAGGACTATTTAGACACTGGCCCCCGCTCTGTTGACTTAAATTGGCGATTTTTTCAAATATTCATACGCAACTATGGAATCCTAGTCTAACCTTACTTAGCTTTTATTGTGTCAGGTAAACCTTGCTCGTCCCGATAATTAACCTTAAGCAAATCATAAATACGGCACCGTGGCCATCTGGATTCAATGACAAAAGCTTCATTTTAACAATTCAGTCTTCCCATTCAATGCAATAGTAAACTTTTAGGCAGTTGTACTAACACATCCCTGTATGTTCAAGAGCGCGGGCGAATTGTGCTGTCGATTGGGCAGGTTCCAGAGCTACAAATCCAATGGGAGCCGCCAACATGGGCATGTCAAACCCCCTAGATTGCAGAAATGTCATTTCCGTGCCTTCTGACGCGGTAACATCGAAAATCGGCAAATGGTCTCCATATTATATGTTAATTTTTCATTTATGATAAGAGTAGCCGCGTATTTGTCCTGACATCCCTCACTCACCCTGAAAGGTTTATCATTGATGCAGAAATGATGCAGGTTGTCCATTCGAATCACACTCGAACAAAACAATATCCCCCATTTTTTTTCTGACCACCACCACCACTACAGGCTCCCAGGGGAAAAGTAATGGGGTAATGATGATTTCGGTAGATCCCCGCCACTATTACCCTCTATAAGAAACGGCGTGAGTTGATTTCATTTCGACAAAAGTTTAATTGTTGACATCCCGCGTCCTCGCCTGTCCGAAGATGGACCATAAGCTGCTCTCATTATTGCCGCTGCTACCTGCAGAATCAGCTCAAATAGTACAACGTTACACCATCCCCGTTTAAAATAACCCAACTCGGAACACATTATCTGTCCTACTATAGCCCCCGCCCTATACACTCCCTAATACGATTTGCATCAGCCGAAGATGGCCTCTGCTCAGATGGCCCCGTTTGTAAATACCCCCCCCCCCCCACTGCCCCCGCACCAATATTCAGATACAGTCCAGTCAGTGGCAATTAAAAACCAGTTGGGGCCTACCATTGTCACAGGTATTTGAGGCAGTGCATATCACCTTGAGATCGCGAACTCCATCATCGCAACTCTCGCGAAGAATGGGAGAATAAGAGGGCAGGGTGAAGCAAAAGTGAAATGTTTACCCAAACAACTACGGAGTGCCCACAAAAAACAAAAGAAGTAAAAAAAAGAGATCTGGGTAGTTTTATTCGGATAATCTGGCAAAGCTCACCGTTTCAATGTCTAGCGTTTACGAAAAACTAAAGCTGTGGAAAGATCAGGAACATTGGAAGTGCTTCTCTTAAACATCCAGGACCTTATATCACCGGAATTTCGTGTACGCCACTCACCAAACTGATGCTGTTTTTCTCCTCTTAGATAGTAAATCGGCCGAACCCTATGAAATGCTCCCCCCCCCCCTTCACGCACTCTTCCAGCGCCGCCCACCGAAAAATCCTAGCTACGCTACTGAAGTAAAGCACCAAAAGTACTATTTTCTTGCAATCTAATCTAGGTTACTATTTCTCTTTTCTCCTCGAAACTACTCTCAAACGATTCGGTGCCAAGCAATGATGGGGCTCCGTTTAGGTACCGCGGCAACTTCATCTCCCACATTTCAACGGGTTGTGGTAACATTAATCCCCATTTGTTCACTCTTCGCTATCAGTATTAAGACTAAATCGAAGGGTATTAGTTCATTTCCCTAGCACCACCTGTTTACGTAAATTGTAAACTTGCAATGGTTCTTGATCTTTCGTTGGACAATCACTTGCTGACATTTCGTCCATTGAAAATAAAGAGACTGTAAATGCTGTGTTGCTATATTTAACTGCCTATATCCTGCAGAGTTACAACTCTTCACTTACCTACAATCGCACATTCATTGTTTTTTCAATTAAGTCCCGACGTGCATTTCCGTTGGCAATCTAGGAGTATAAAACTAAATTTAGACTTATAGTCAATAAATTGCAGTCCACATATCTCCTTGTCGTGCATCCAAATCCTTCGCGAAAGAACGACAGAATAAGCTAACCACAGTATTCGAAACTTCCTGCGGGGCCGCCCCATCACGCTGTCAAGTCGAATCCCTCATTTATCACTGCCTGAGGTGGGGGGGGGGGGGGGGGGGGTGGTTGCAAAAAGTGTCACTGCTCCTGGCATGGAACATGCATGATGTCCTCAGGCGATTGTTCGTGTTTTTTTCAATGCATTGGTAGCGCAGTTCACAGCTCGAGAAATAAGTCGTATTGAATGTGCCATCAATGTCCTCAGCCTGATAGAATGTGTGCGTTTATGAAGAAGAAAAATGCATCATGTGAATACCTAACACATCAGTTATTTGCAAACATGGAACCGATTTCCACTTCATTTTTTCTTTTTTTCTGCGCCAAAAACAACATATACGGACGGCAACTGTAATCGTATCAGTGACCATGAATGAGATTTGTTCAGTGTCCGGGCATGTACTGTATGGGCTGACGGGAGGAGAATCTATGCTGTCGCTCGTAAACGTTGGTTTATATATCAGTGAATAGTATTTGGCGAAGGAAACACCTCAATCTCTATATTTAGATTTCAATATATTCCAAGTAGAGTGTAAGACAAAAAAAAAAAAAAAAGCAAAGATCATTTTGTTTTCAGTGTAATTCCACCACTACAGGCACTTTGTCCGCTGGCGGTTCACAGTGAATCGCGGCGTCTACTGTAGCCCAACTCGGAGTATATTCTGCGTTCGTCGATGTGACTTTCGGTTCCAAAAACAATTTCCGTTACGTCCCGCTCAGAAGACGGAGATTAGAGGTCTGAGCTTCTGGGTTATTCCATTTATTCTTTAGGCATTCTGTTCCGGTTTTTTCACCCCTCGGATGATAGTTATCCCGGGTGATAGTTATCCATGGTACTTGACTTGACCTTTCGGGGTATTGGCCGGGTAATGTCCGGTTGGTAGATTCCCCCCGGGGTTTCAACCTCGGGGTATTTGCCCGGGTGATTGTCTGGGGGTAGTTTGTCCTCATGGGGATTTGGCCCTCGGGGGTAATTGTCAGGGGTGATTGCTGGGGTAGTTTGTCCTCAATTGTATTATGGTCTGGGTGGTAATTGTCCGGGAGGTAATTGTCCAGGGGTAATTGTCCCGAAGGGTTAATGTTTTTTTTTTTTCCAAGGTTGTTATCCTCGGGGTAGTTGTCCGACTGTGTTAATCTCCGGGGGCTATTGTCCGTGGGGATCGCCCTAGTCCACACACCATCTGGCAAACAAAAACAAAAATATCACAAGACAGGCAGTACCGTGACCAATTCGCCTCGAATACACCAAGTGAACAAATTCGTGGCTTCAGCGTGTAATAGTTGGATTCAGCCCGTTGCTCTCCCGTCATCTTGCCACTCATGGAAACAGCGCGATGTGGACTGCCGAAGCCTAGGCATCAAATTGCTGGGATTTTCAACGCATGGTTTTCTCCAGGTACTGCAACTCGGAAGTCCTGCTCTCGTCAGCATGACGTCATCTCATGGTTAGAACAGTGGACCTAGCTAGCTAAATGTACCAATTTTTTGGTACTATCCTGTTTTTTCCATATGTGGCCTGGAAACCCGAAAAAATTTGCGCGCTTTGCCGACACTGTGAAGTCGGTTGGAACAGGCATTGTCGTAGCTACGGGGGGAGGGACTGAAAATCGGCGGCGCCCCCCCCCATGCTCTCCCCCATACTGAGAATTTGAGTGTCTGGTTTTTTTTTTTCTTCAATTTACAAAAACACAATCCTCCTACAATACGAGTCATGTTGCGCATGTGGACACGACAAAGGGTGAGGGCAGATTTGGACATAGTATCCGGAAAAAATTCCGCGCTACGCGGAAATAAGGCATCCGTTTCTGTCTGCGGTGTTCTCATAAGTCATGACTGCGCGAAAGATGGAACTGTCTAAAAATTTGGTATAGCAACTATAACCAGGACGGGAGATTCTAACTTCGGGTGGAGTTGTATATATTTGTTGAATACAGTACACTGGTGCAGTTGGCGTTGGGTTTGTGTGCGGGGGAGTAGTAGTGATTCCAGTGACGGTAGTTATTTGAGACAGCCAACTCCCATGGTGATATGAACATCAAGTATTGGAGTTGTTAAGTGGTAGGCAGAGTGTATTGGTCCGTGAAAATGGAGACGGAAAATCGAGCAAAATTTCACAACGAATGAGTGGAAAATGGGATAGTTGTTGAAAACAGGGGAAAAGACCGGAAATTGTGCCCGAAAACCTGGATTTGAAAACCGAGCAGCCCTGAATTCCCCGCGCGCAGTCGCTTTCTCTTGTTACGCATCCTAGCGGGCAAAGCTCTAATATTCGGGGAGTTACGGGCTGGTCCTGTACGTTATATGTATAAAAAATGACACAGGCTCCAGCGCAACTAACTTCAACAGTTGAAGAAAAGAGGGCGGCACCCCCCCTTAGTCGGGGGAATTTGTCCATATTCGTCGGGAGCAGGTGCATAGGGTACGCTAAAAGTACACGCACGACGGGGGCCTATTTCCCCAAACAGTATCAGATTTCCAAAATGCTTTCAATTAGCTGAAAATCCTAATCGAAGCGCGGCTCATACGTTTATTTATAATATTGCAGCAGTGTTGCACGTCGAGGGCCGCTGCAGTCATCAGAGGCCGAGGCCGAGGCCGCACCTCTCGGGCCCGAGTACGAGGCCGAGGCCGCACCCTCCGTCCGCGGCGAGGCACACCTCCGCGGCCAGGGCCGCGCCGGGCAATAATAAACAGCATCAAAATTTTAAATTACCTGGGTTTAAATACAGAATAATTTTGTTTGTCTTTCCCAAGGTGGGTCGAGTTTCGTGTTAACATCGGCGTCACACACACACACACAAGCACACAGCACACACCCACCTACACACTTACACACACACACAACTAGGCATGACTGCACTAGATTCCTTGACTAAAATCTCGTCATAAACTAGACATCGCCTGGTGGGTAGACACTTAGCATATACATCAGTTATCCCGCCATAGTTCCAAAATACGCACACTCAGTGCGCATAAAAAAAGTACGTCAAAGTATTCCCAGATGCCCGCCCTCGTGGTAATGGGGAGACGGCCCAATTTGAACTCATCGAGATTTTATCCGATGAACATGTGGCAAAGTTTCAAGCCTCAACCCGCAATGGTTGGAGAGTCATAGAGCTAACATAAAAAATTACGTCCGCGGCGGCGGGCTGCGACAGACAGAACCATATATCCCCATGTGGGACTATAATGATGAGGAATTAAAAAATATTGTGGGTGAGTTTTTCATGTACCAACTGCCGACTACAGTGCCAGTCGGTAATTTGACAGATAGTACTAAATGGTGTGTAGGTATCTTTTTTTTTCAAAATTGCAATCAATCAGTGCAGACGTTAACTTTAGGCCTAGAACTGTCCAAAGTCCCCGTATCAATTTATATGATAATACAATACATTCCGGATGTGCAGCACAGACCACATTCATTAGTACCTTATTGGTCAGGCTTATGCACAGTTTATGCACTGGAGCTAGAAAATTTCATTTCTCGCCATCCTACTACGACATAAGCGGGGCGATCAGTGAGTGAATGTT